>VTPC01008869.1:19239-33896 GCA_011009095.1 Ignelater luminosus | reverse complement strand
TTTTTTTAGGCAGTTCTATGGTTATCTTGCAGTCGACAAGTTCTTTGATGTTATAGATTTCTTTGTTGTTTCCCTTTTGCACAAGATCGACATAAAACAATGAAAATACCTTAGTAGTTTTTTCTCCGCTTTTGTTTATAGACTTCTGGACGATAGGAGTGATGACAGCTACTTCATGACCTAAGGCATTTATGTCTTGCTTGATGTCATCATGCTTGGTTGACGCTGGTAGACCTCTGATCACTATTCTGTACCATTTGTCATTTTTAAGTTGATAGGTATGGAATTCAAACTTATTAAATGGGCTGTTAGTTGTTCCTTGGTTAGCTTCTTCTATTTCTAGGAGCCATTGTTTGACTTTTCGGTAATCAGTTTCGTCATCAACGGTTATGTTGATATCATTGTTAGACACAGTTTTAAAGAGTATTGGTTTTGCCACTACACTTTTTATTTGTGACCTGAATATATTGAAATCATTAATGTTGCTCACCTTGATGGGCGGTGGCAGTGGTATATTGCCTTTTTCTTTCTTCCTTTTGGTGACTTTTGATTTCTTATCAGAGGGAGACGGTGTCATTGCGGACTTTTTCCTCTTTTTATCTTTCTTACTTTTTACTTCTCTCCATTGAGGGTTTATTTCATCCTCCAATTCTTCTTCGTCAGTAAAGTACTGTACTGTACTGCAGAGAGATCGTTTGTTTTGGATGATTCCTGTAGATTGTTTGACTGATCACGTTGAAATTGTGATCGGAGAGCTGCAATCTCACTATTTAACTGTTGTAGTTGTTGATTTAATTGTTGATTAATCGTTCTTAATTCATTGTTTTGTAGCATAAGTAAGTAAAACTGACAAACAATTCTTTTAAAAATGAGACTTGCCCATCGTCATCCTTCCAATGGTTAACGCCGAACTAACCACGTACCTTTTTCTACGTTTGGAAGCCCTAATATTTATATTTGATCCCAATCTGTGTAAAAATCATAAAAGCGCATCATAACAAGGTTCATCCAAATTTCCCATTACTTTAAAATCATTAGACAGTCTGGCTGGGGTATAACTTGTTTAGCAAAAGTACCTGCATGCTACCAGGATATGTTATTTCTTTAATTCTCTTTCTAAAGAGGTTTGTTGCCGATATCACTTCAAGTATGAGCAATGAGGCGGTACGGTGATACAAGAAGTTTAAGACACTGTTTGCTCAGATCGTGTCATTCATTTCAAAATAGACAGGTTAGTTAAGGGGACGTGTATTTATCCGTGTCATTTCTTAAATTGATATTTTTTTAAATTTTTTTCCAGAAGAGACTGATACGTTTAATTTTATTAAGAAAAAAGGAATACTGCAATTTATAATATTTAGAAAAAACTTTTACAATTTATTTTTCCATTAGCGACTATTTAATGATTAAATTGTAAAGAAACGCAATACAATTGCCCACAAAACTACCTAGTTAGTAAACTTTTACTACGAAGCATTAAGTACATGTTTTATTGTTTTAGTTTCGAATGAACAAACTTCATTTCGCTTATTGTTAATATAAATAAAACTGCGGATACAAAATGAAGACACATTGTAAAAAGTAACTCCGTGATCGCGTAATAAAAGTTGTTGCCTTAATTTACTTGCAGTTGGGGCAAAATAAAAACTTCCAACTTGTGAAACCTAAAAGAAACATTTAAGTTTTATATTCAAGCAGAAAAAATAAACAAAATTCTTATATTGTTGAGAGCGTAGCAAACACGGAATTACTTAATCCTCTTACACAGCAGAATGAACGCGCGCATGAAATCAGCCAAGTAGAGAATATGAATCTATAATGGAATTTCCTTTCTTTTATAAGAGAAGCTTTCCCAAACCAAAAAAGAAAGAGAAAAAATATTATACATACGTATTTTCATATTTTTAATTCTCAAACAATAAATCTGAATGATAATAAAGCTCCTTAAATCTTGGTTCTCTGCGCTTTGAAAGGAATTTAATTTTTTTCTGCTATTCTAAGGACAAAGAACGCAAAAATAAATTATATTTTTTTCCTCTCCCAAAAGAAAACAAAATATAAGGAATTTTAATAATAAACCATATAATCTCTTGGCTTGTATTAAATGAGTATCTATTTTCTGCATTTCCAACAGAAATTCATTTTGAGATGAGTACTCGATTCCAACGACCGCGGAGTCGAAGATAAGTTTTCTAATATGCTCAAATACATTTCATTAAAGTCTGATTAAAATAATTGAAAGTTTTTAATTGTGTTTGTGTCAGGAGTCAAAAGTTTTCGCTTCTCCCGTAGTAAACTTTTTGGACTTCTCTTCCCTTACATTACCTACTTTAATGAATTCATTCGACCGGAAGATGCAAGAATAGGCAGCTTAATTTCGAACCTGCCTTGACGTATTGTTTCTTAATTTATCTTCCGTTATTAGATTTCATACTTACGAGATGATGTTGATTTTCAATGAGGTAGAAAGAAGGTAATTTCGCAAAATTAGTTTTCTTGTGTCAACACAACTATAGAATGGAATTTATAGAAAATTCAGCAACATAAATAAATACTCAAGGGATTATGTCGTATTTTGTAATTTAAAATGCAAAAGTTTTTAAACTTTCTTATCTTGCCTTATAAGGACATTCAAGAAGCATTTCTTCTAATACCCAAAGGATTTCTTGTTTTACGTTGGAAAATTGCATTTTTATAAAAATAAATTAAAATTTATATTTTAGTTTTTAAATTTAAAATAAATAGGAAGAGAATCGACAAGAAATGCAGACAAGAAATACTTCCAGAAAAGAATGTTACGTATCGACAGATTCTAATTTTAAATGTGGTGTTTGTCAAATTTTATTTTGTTTTTTTACTTTTAAGTATACCCTGGTTGAGGAGCGTTTTTCAAAAGCGCACATGTCCAAAATGTTAAGTCTACTTTATTTATATCCTAATTTCCTTTATTGTTTCTTAATTTATCGTTTGTCATTCTCTGTTTATTAGTTTCTCAGGAATTATTTTTATTTAAAATTGTAAGTCCAACTAATAAATATTTCACAACAAAATATTTACGTTTATAATTTCGAAATTAAAAAGTGTTAATAACTTGCTTGAATTTTATTATTAAACACGATGCGCATTTATCAATTGTTTCCATAGCCTACTACTTGAACAGTTCGAAAATGAAAAGAAAAAAAGGTCATAATTTATTTATTTATAAAAATAACTATGTCAAGTGGTATATCGTTAGAATCGTTGAAAAAGGGCCTTTTTTATAAAATCATGGCCGACTATGGTTTCCATTAGAAAAAACATAAGCTTGTATCATAACTCAAACATTACAGCTTAAATAAAAAATTCGGTTAGACTGTATTATTAAGCACATAATTACCTGCAACTTTCTCCTTTACACATTTTTTCTAAAGTCGATAATAACAGAGCCATAGACACCGAAGAAAATAAGAAAAAAATTGTTTTTGCAAGATATCTAGTTAGCCATGCATTTTTTCCAAAAAACAAAAAGCTTATTAAATTGAGCTCGTAAAACTGCAATTCTTTCCCCATTTACTCGTCTCTCTATCTCCGCTAGTTTCCGAGATCCCCATACTAAACATCTAAAAAAACTCACCCCGTATACTCCGTTTTTTTGTAATTTGTTCGTTTTGTCTTTAGCGTTATTCAATACATTTAATAAGGTGTTATTTTGTTGGAAGGCGCATTTGATATTGTAGTTGTAGAGTAGTTTTTCTATTTTATACATGATAGATCCCTGGAAGGTAAATTTTTTTTATATTTAAGTTCTGTTTGATTGTTCTATTATTATTATGGTTTTGTTATTTGTGAATGATTTTGGTTATTGTGTTTTCATTATATCCGTTGTTTATAGCTAATTGGTTGATTATTGTATCTTCTTTTTGTTGTTTGTTAGGTGTTAATGGTATAATATTCTTTGTATTAATTAGATAGTGAAAAGCTGCTGTCTTGTGCCTATGATGGTGGTTTGATTTTTTGGGTATTAGTGTATCAGTGCATGTGCTTTTCCTGTATATATCAAATAGTATATGGTTGTTGTTCTTTATTAATGTGAGCTCTAAGACATTGATTGTATTATTTTGCTCTATTTCTATGGTAAATTCAATGTTTTTATGTAAGTTATTGATGAAATTATGAAATATCTTAATTAGGTCCTTTCCGCCATCCCAAATGCATAATATGTCGTTTACGTATCGATGCGCTAAGTGGGGGAGTCTGTGAAGTTAACTACAGGTCTTATTGGGAAATTGGGTTTATGTAGTTTAGGTTGTCCATATAGCTTTAGTATTTTTGGGTTCATGGGTATTAGGATGGTTTTATTATCTGTGTATTTATCTATTGTGGATTTACAAGTTTTTATTGTTTGTTTTGTTATACTGATGTAATTTTGTAATGGGTTTCGGTTTATAATGGTGTAGTTATTATCTATATGAAAACTTTCTACCTTATTTATATAGTCTATTTTATTTATTAATACCAAACATGCGTTTTTATCTGCGTTGACTGCTATTATGTTGTTGTTTTCTATCTTCTTTTTAAGTTGGATTAAATTCTTCTTTTCTTGTTGTGATATTTTGTAATTTTTTGATTTATATTTTTCGAGTCTTCTTTTTTCATTAAATAAAACTTGCGTGCATTCTGTCCTAATGTTTTCTGCTTGGGGGTGGTTATATATAGCTGTGTCTATTTCTACTGCTAGTAGTTCTAAATCTGGTTTTGTTGGTATAGAATATTTATGTCCATTTTTTAGAAGATTTTCTTCTTGTTCTGTGAGTTGTAAAGTTGATAGGTTAGTGAATCGAGGATGAAATTCATATTTTGGGTTGTGTTTGTTTTTTTTGTTTTTCAGTATTATTTTTGTATTTTCTTAAGTTATTTAGTTTTTGTTCTTTTTTATTTTTGTTGTTGTTTGTAATTATATTTTTCTTTGTGTATTCTGTTTTAAGTTTTCTATTTCTATGGGTTGAAGTTTTTCAGTTAGTATTTTGTAAGTATCATATAAAGTTTTGTCTATTTTTGATATATGTCTATAATGTTTTGTTCTTTCTTGTTTTAATATCTTTTTGATGAAATATTGTTGTGTTATTGTATTAATTATTAACTTTAGTACTATATTCCTTTGTAATCACATAACCTAATTTATAATATACACTATTTTACATATTTATACACATAATTTTATATTTACATTATTTTATTACTGTTACAATTATAATTTTATTTTATAAATGTTTATATATATTGTAGTTCACCTGAGGATGATGTTCTTGCATCGAAACCGGTCATGAAATAAAAATTAAAAACACCTTAAGGAAGTACCATTTTTTCAATTATCCAATACGTATTTTTTTGTTTGCGTCGAAACTCAATATTTTGGAAGAAATTTGAAAAATTTCGTTTCTGAATTCGTACATTCTGTCTATCTGTTTGTCTGCTGCCATGTTCCCGTAACCTTACAGAATATGTTATATAAGAAATCAACTTAATCTCTTTTCTTGATTACAAATACATAATCGATACTTAGATATCCCGAATAGTTCTCGAGATAATCGAGATCAAAAATGGCGATTTTTCGACAGTTTGTCTGCTGATCTGTTACCATGTTTCCGTAACTTTACAGGACATGCTACATATAAAATCAATTTAGCACCTTCTCCTGATTAGAGATACATAATCGATATTTCGAATAGTTCTCGAGATAATCGAGATCGAAAATGGCGATTTTTCGATATAGTCTGTCTGTTGCCATGTTTCCGTAACTTTACAGGGCCTGTTATACATAAAATCAACTTAGAATCTTCTCCTGATTACAGATACATAATCGGTATTTCAATATCTTGAATAGTTTTTGAGATAATCGAGATCGAAAATGGCGATTTTTGACATAAACTGCCTGTTGGTCTGTTTTCATGTTCCTGTAACTTTACAGGACATGTTATATATGAAATCAACTTAGCATTGTCTCCTGATTACAGGTACATAATCGTTATATCGATATCTCGAATACTTTACGAGATAATCGACATCGAAAAATTTATTTTGTTTTAAACTTCATCGTGATCATGCTTGCATTTTCACTGGTTTATTTTATTTTAAATATAAGTCTTGGAAAATTTGTGTATCCTTTAGTATAAAAGCGTTTGTTTTTCCTTTATTGCACAACAGAAAAACTTCACCATGAATTATTTTCAAGCTTAAAAGATGATCGTTGACACTATAAATACCAAGATATAATTAATTAAGAAAAACTGTGTTTTGAAGGATTGTTTTCTTGAATTACAAATTAGGACATAAACCCGATTGTCTAAAAGTCTGGAAAAATCCATTATATTCTCAAATGCACTTTTTATGTGTTACCTAAACTTTAGAATGGAATTCTAATTAGAACTGTGCTTTAAGTACTGCCACATGAGTGTGCAAAAAGATGCTACCTTCTAGAGCCTTGATTGAGCCGGATTGAAATTCCCAGGCCTGACCAGGCCCAGCCTGACTTCGGACAAACTTGACGTGGACCGAAAAAAAACCTGGCAAGCTCAAGAAGCTCAAGAGGCCCGAAAGGCCTGACAGAAAAACTTGAAAAGCCGAAAAGTCTAAAGTGTCTAACGGCCCAAACGATACAATAGGCCCGACAGGCCGTAACAATCCGTCAGATACGCCTGACAGGCCCCAGAGATTTGTCAGGACAAGAGATCCAAGTACCCCGATGGATCCAGAGAACCGAGAAGTCAAAAAGGCCCGAAGGCCCCAAGGATCCAACAGGCTCGAGACGTCCAAAAAGCCCGACAGACCCGTATGGCCCGACAGGTCCAAGATGTCCAAACAACCTAATAGACTCGAGAAGCCCAAAATAGTCTCCTGATTAGAAAATCTGTGATACTTGTGAACGAAAAACATTTCTAAAACTCTAAAAATGTAAGCTAAAGTGAATTTGTGAATTGTGTTTATGAACTTAGTGTTCCAGAAACTAGGTAGCTATGTAACTGTTCGATAGGTAAATTGAACAAAAGTAAAGATTTCACTTTTTCTTCTGGTAACTTAGTGGAACAAAAAAGGAACTATGACACTGGTATACCGTTTTCACACAGTAAACAGACGTTTACAAATTGAAATTTTAAATTCTTTGAATCTAATCTTAGCATGGCTAAACAGCATTTTGCTGTTTCTACGCATTATTGCTAGAATTCAGCTACATACAGAGAACTAGAAAAGAATTCTGCGATTTCCTGATAAACTCGGACGTCATCTAGAATCTTCTGAGATGTAGACAATATTTGAGTTTTAGAATTCGCATGGTAGCAGCAGAGGACAAAAGGGGATATAAAATTCAAAAACGGGTAATTTTATGTTAACTTAAAGGAAGTTACCGTTGTTTTATAAACATCCTGCATAAAAGTAAGCTTGGAGGTTTGGCAATCTGAGCCCAAAACAATTAATTTTGCTTGAAGCTCATGGAACACATTCTGTTGGTTTTTGAGTCTATGCTCAATATAAAAACAAAAAGAAATACTTAATCAGTCTGTGTGTCCTTGAGAACATTGTGAAAGTGATGCTGGATAGCACCTTTTTTGCTAAAACAGACGGAAAGGTGCCTTGCCATGGAATTGGAGGTGCCACTAAAAGATTAACGATAAAAGTTTGTTTTCAACCAAGACAGGACTCAATGTAAAAGTTGTTTCATTTTGCTCAGAAGAACATTGCTAATATTAATTGTGAGTTTTATTTTTGATATGATTTCTGGAATGACTCTATGGCATTTAGAACTGAGATACACTTAGTAAAGCCAATTCAATCTTAATCAGGTTTTTTAGTACCTTCCCATATTCAGCAAATAACGTTAAAGATCTTTGAGCAAATCTTCCTCGGAAGCCTTGTTAGAAGAAATTTTCATTACATCATCAAGTTTTTTCAGTTTAGGAAAATCTATTGATTAAATGGAACTAGAACTTCATATTCTTTCAACACGGCTGTTAGCGAGGGAAGCATTCAAAAGTCTTTATCATTCGTATCTTGCAATAAACCATGAAGTGACTGACAGAATCGGTATCGCTGCAAGTATATTCCTCTAACTTGGACAGAAGCATTGACTGGATGTAACATTATTTAATTTACAAAATTTTGAAAGATCTCATTTATGTTATCAAAACCTAGCAAATTTAGATTAATAACACGCCTTGTAGAACTATTTTTAGATTTTACAGCAATATTCCAACAATGTTTACCAACCAACCCAAATTATTACTTATAATAAATTTCTTCACAACAGCCTAGGTGTTTATTGCTCTATCATGTCCCACAGTAGAACGCGAATTATAGTCCCCTGCAATCTCAAGAGACTTGTAGTTCATCAAGGAACACAAGTAGATCATTTCTGGGTAGTCTCTATATTATATTAAACTGACTCAAACGTGTTGCCACTCTAGAGTGGTGTAGGTTGCATTGAAAAAAAAAATCAGAAACAATTACAGTCAACTCACCTAGTGGATGCTGACGTCTGCAATATTATCACAGTCTTATTTTACTTGAATATTGATTTCTATGATTTCGATCATGCCTATTTTGGCTATCCGGATCTATGAACAATATGATCGGGTCTTTCAATCCTTTTCCACTTTTTACAGGATGTCTTCGCTGTCACAGCTCAAAATTCAGCAACTTGATTTCTGGTGTATTGTTGCAAATAAATTTTCTTGCCACTGTATTGGCGGTAAGTAACATTATTAATTGCTGGAATCCACTTTACGTTTTTTAATTCTCTTCACTATTACTTTGATGGATTCCCTATGTGTCTTCTTCCTTCTTTAACTTCGAGACCATCGGACCATCTCTTCCTCAGTCGGCTTGTTTTTTTTTTGCTTCAGTGACTTATCTCTTGCAATTCTCACTATTGTATCTTTCTTCCTTCAATCCATTCATTTAGTTCGTCTATCTTGCATATATTCCGTATTTCTTCACTCGGTACTCTGTCTAGTAGGGTTTTATCCTCTATTTCTCTCAGCACGTTCATTTCCGTTGTAGCTAACATCCTTTGTGTTTTATTAGTTTCCGGCCTTGTTTCCGCGGTGTATGTCATGATGGGTCTTATTACAGTCTTATATGTCCTCGTCTTCACTTCCGTTGTTAAGAATTTGTTTCTCCAAATCGTATCGTTCAGACATTCTGCAACTCTGTTTACTTTGTTTATTTGCTGCACTATGTCTTCTTCTATTTTTCCTCCATTGAATATTCTTACTCCCAAGTAATCTGTTTTTATTACCTGCTCTATTATTTTTTTCTACCGCTAGTTTGCATCTAGCTGGATCCTTAGAAATTACTATAGTTTTAGTTTTTTTCAGTGGACATCACA
Source organism: Ignelater luminosus (assembly GCA_011009095.1). Classification (NCBI taxonomy): domain Eukaryota; kingdom Metazoa; phylum Arthropoda; class Insecta; order Coleoptera; family Elateridae; genus Ignelater; species Ignelater luminosus. The sequence continues at coordinate 24,535 of VTPC01008869.1, read as the reverse complement.
ATATTAAACTTTGTTGCTGTAGTGTGGAATACCTGTAACGATCTTTGCAGACCATCTTCATTATTGCATCGTCTGCGTAGCAAACTGAATTTCTTTTTGGCCCATTCTGTACCCTTTTGTTCTTTTAATTTCTTTTTATTGTTTCATCCATCATAATATTAAACAATAAGGGGCTCAAGGAGTCTCCTTATCTGATACCGGTTTCGTATGGTATCGGGTCTGTTAATTCATTATTTTTTTTGCGATTACCCTGTTCGGTTTATACCGAGTGTGGAGTTTCAAAGCATGGGGATTTAGATTTTTATAATTCCTGCTTCCCAAATGAACCTGCAGGAGAGGTAATGGAATCAATCGATAGGGTAGAAGTTTCCTCTCAAGTTGGCTTGAATTGTAAATGGCTAGAGCAGAAATTGTTTCCAAATTTGACATCAATAAATTAGTCCACTGAACAAACTTGCTTAACAAAACAAATCTATAAGGGCAACTAAAATAATTTATTTTGCTAGTTCTGAGCATTGCTTTGGTTAATTTGGTGCCAGATTGAGAGGGAACTTCTATCGATTGATACCATTACCGTTCCTGTAGGTTCAGTTGGAGACCAAGAATTACAAAAATTTAAATCCCCATGCATTGTCGTATGTATGGCTTTGAAACTCCACACTCGGTATGTTTTCTATCATTTTGACCAAATCTTTCGTGCAAAAGGTGTATGACTCTTTGATCTGCACTCTATCGAAAGCTTTTTTTAAATCTATTAGACATAAGAATGCTGGTTGGTTGTATTCTAAAGATTTTTCTTCCACATGCCTTACTATGAGCACTGCGTCTGTGCACGAGCGTGCTGTTCAAAACCCTCATTGCTCGTCTTGTGGTTCAATCTTTTTCTCTATTTTTTTTGGAAGTATTTTTGTTGTTAGTTTAAGTGTCGCTCTTAATAAATTGATTTCTCGGTTGTTATTTGGATCTTTACGTTCTCCTTTCTTGAACATCATTAGCATGACTCACGTTCTCCATTCATCTGGTATTCTATTAGTTCGTACTATTTTCTGAATTAAAACTTTAAATTGTTCAAGAATACTCCCTTTTTTTAATTTGAGGTGTCTGTTTGTTATTTTATCCTGTCCCGGAGACTTTCTGTTTTTTTTAGCTTTCTTAGATTCTCTTCAACGTCTTGTATCGTTATTGTAGTTTCTTCATTAGATACTATATCTGGCGTTTCTGGAAATGAGTGATTTGTTTTTTTTTAAAAAGCTTTCTGAATTATCTAACCCATTCCTTCTTATCAATATGCGGGAATCCTATTATTTCTTTCATTTCACTTTTCTGTTGGCCTATAAATCTTCAAATCTGTTTCTAGTGAGTATAAAAGTCTGACTCTAGTCTTTTAGTAAAGGTCTCCCAATATTGTACTTCTGATCAGATTATGAGTTTCATTTCTTATTTTTTTATAATCTTTATATGATTCATTAGTTCTTATTGACTTGTATCTCATATATATACTTGTTACGGACAAAACCGGGATTAGTGTTCCATAGGGATGGCAACCATATATAAAATCGGTACGCCACCTGTAGTGCTAGCTTTTATACAGTCGAAAGCGGGTCGTGAGCAAGAAAGGTTTAGAGCAGGCGGTAGACGGTTTCGAGATCGAGGGGGCGCCAGCTGCAGTATAAAATCGGTGACCTAATGGAAAACCCTACCGCTGGTCTTCGTATCTAGGTCAGTAGGCGAGATGTCTGCCAAGGTCGAACCGCAGGTTCGAGCGATACACAAATAAACGAAATAGAGATTGTAGTGCACTCGAGTTTACACCCTGACCCATCAACTCTCCTCTTTTATCCGGGCTTGGGACGCTAAGCTACTCAATCCACCCAGCATCAACAGATCTTGAACAGATAAGTTTTCGAATCCTTCCCAATAAAATGAATGGTAATGAATTAAAAAGTTAGTGACTTTCTATATAATTATCAGGTTTTGGAGTTTAGGGAGTATTCTTGGGAAAAGTGACTCCTTTTTGTAATTGAACTTTGTTAATGGTAGTCGCGTATGTAAGCTTAAATGGATTTAAAAACTGTATAGACTTTTTTTAATTATTGTGTAAAAGATCGAGTCAAAAGCCCTCGTGTCTAAAGCAATGACAATCAGATCATAGTTGCTCTTACCGTTTACACAAGTTGCTTGAATTTCTTCACGTTGACATTCAGAGCACATCTTCCGATGGGTTTAATTCAATGATGCATTTAGATAGAATATTTGAAATTTAATTTATTTAAAGGTTTGTATTAAGGATGATACAGCAGATATTTTCAAATCATTAGAGATTACTCAGAATAATTATAACATTGCATGCAGGTTTCTCGAATATTTTAAGAACAAAAGTTTAGAATTGGATAATTCTTCTAGATTTAATGTGAATTGATTTATCAAATCAATTTGAGTTTTATCTGCAACAGACAGATACTCAAATTACTAAGGTTGTGTGATTTGATACCGGTGGCATCTAGTGTTCAAACACGAAAGTAGAATTTACTCATTTTTTCAAAAAATTTGTTCATTTCATTGTTTAAAAATTAAATTAGATTTATTGACGACTAAAATAAACAAAAAAAATGCATTACTGATAATTTTCATAAAATTTTAATTAAGTTTATAATATAGTACGCTTCAGGCTGGAATATCAAGATCTCTAAAGCTGTAGATGGTTGCAGTTAAAGCAACTTAAATAGCAACAGTTGTTTTGGATATTCTGCATTTATTATTACAACCTAGGATTACTACTCGTCAGATGAATTTCATTAGTTCTTAGAAAATGAAAAGCATTCTTTGAACATTAACATTCAATTATTTAAAATATTTGAACCTTATAGTTCATATTTTATTCAGAATAAGTCCCAAATTTAATTAATAAGAAAACTTTTGCTCAGCTTTTCTATCAGATAAGTTAGTCTTAGGTTGCTCCACAATATAATTTTCTTAATTAAAACTAAACACGTTACATTTAACTCGTTACTAAAATTTAGCAAAAGGAAAATTAGTTTCTGTTACATATGAGAGCACTCATTACGGAAGTTTTGTCTATTTTATTTTGTCTCCGGTGTTATTAAGGCAGTATTATAATATCCCGAGAACAGTAAGGCTTTAGAAAGAGCAGTAAACAAGAAAACATATTCTCTTTACTGTATTCGTCTTCTCTACCTTCCGTTTACATTTTCGTTTTGTTATAATACAAGTCCGCATTAATAATCGCGAAATCTCTTTTTCTCTCTTCCACTATATTCTATTTTCCGTTCTCCATTAACGTATACTACCTATAATATTTTATCCGGAATCCGGAATTACAGGTTACTGTAAAAACGTGTCCTCTCACATAATCATTTTGAATTTTTTATAATTCAATAGAAATGAGAAATTTATTTCAAAATCGCATGCTATTATTTATTAAAAACGGGGTTTCGCAATTATTTTTTCATAAAGATTGCGCGCTCTCATTTGAGAAGATTATGCAACTCGAAAGAGTTAGAGGGGGAAAATAAAAGGCGCAGAGAGTCTAATCAGGACACAAAGACGTTCAAAGCCTTTTGAGTCTTCTTAGGTAAACCAGGTCTATCGTTAACATTTCTTTTATTCCCCCCTTATTCTCATGCCCTTTCATCTAAATGAAAGAGCAATTTATAAAAGTATGGGATGTTGGACGATAACAAATAAAACAAAATAAAACCCCTTCGCCTGTTACTCTAGAAAAAGCTCTTTAGAAAACGAAAACTTAATGAAGTTCAAAGGCTTCATCCTCGGTTACTAGTACGTGACATTTGCGCATTTCATAAATTTGGATTCATGATTTAGGGGCGAATATATTAATTCCCGGATTTTGGGTTTCAGGTTTGCCGGATTTTGTTTGAATTCGTTGCATGTTATATAATTTTATTTCAATCACGTATTTCAAGCCAAATCAATTTTTATTTTGATATATTTATTGGACGTTATTTATGGACAAGCGATGTGTAGTTTATGGTTTGTAAAATTCGTGCACTCGATTCTGCCAGAATATGTTTTCGTTTTATGTTATCCAATAACACAGACATAATTAAAGTTTTAAATTTAATTTGCCGAATGAAGACTGAATAACCACTTACAACGTTAGTACTCCTTCTACGTGACCTTCCTCTTTAACTGTTTTTTATTTTCCTTTTTGTTGCTTTCATCTTTTTGTGCGTCTTAATTATTTATTATTTAAATCGGTTTAAACTTTTTTGTCCTCCTTATGTTCGCTGATGTCGAATAAATTTAAAATGAGAACCCCTAATTATTGACAACGTACAAGAAGGATCTGTAATATTATTTAGACATTTTTGTTCTTACTAGCAATAAGATGTATAAAAAATGATCTTTTAAAAAGAAAAAACGCAGCTAGGAAACGCTATGTGATTTGTATTTTACAAGGTGTCTTGCTATATTTGTTTCCAGCTCTTCTAAAAAGGTTCCATTGGAAGGCTCAACCCTATCCGTCTGCAAACATAAGTAGGTTCAATCGGTGATTGCCCTAGATGGCCAATGGGGCATTTCCGTTTTTATTCTAAAAAGGTTAGAAAGAAAAATGAAGCGCTGCAGAGGCCCAGCTGGAACCGTAAAGCGGGCATAGGGAGGGTCTAGATGTATGACAGTGAAGCTGCGACAGCTCTAGTCAAAGAATTCTTTTAAGTGTCTTTTTTTAACATAAAACAAGGCAGTTTTAAGTTAGTTTTATAAAATTCCGTTTTAGCAACGATTTTCAAGAATTATTCTGTTTTGCCATGTCTGTTTCAGACAAGCACAATGGAACAAAAATATTCATAGCGAAGAAATTGCAACTAAAGTCAAGTCGAGCACGCCGACTTCATTTGCACACCATTTTAGTAGGTTATAAAATTAAAAATCAAACCAGCAAGCAAATCTACAAATCTGAAGAAGCACGTAGAACGAAGATAGCAGGTGGAAAGTCGGGAGCAAGTTATCTGAAAATGACCAGAATTCTTTCAGAACTTTTCCATTTATATTTATGTAACACCTTTTCAAAGTTTTAGAACACTGGCTAGAAGTTGTCTCTGAGCTGGTGGTATCTAGCTGTTAAAACCCGCCAACACCGCGTGCGAGTGCACCAGGCTAAGTCCAGGGTGTACACGCCGCGAGCCGGCGTCCCTCAGGGGTCCATCCTTTCTCCTCTTCTATTCATATTCTTCTGCCATGACATCCCTCGTCCCGAAGAGCCGGAGGTCCGCCTCTCGCAATTCGCGGACGACACAGCTCTTTGGGTGACGTC
>VTPC01008869.1:0-18799 GCA_011009095.1 Ignelater luminosus | reverse complement strand
ACTTCTAACGATTGTGAATTTAATTGGAACGACTGTTTCAGATTCAACTAAGAAGGAGCAAGTGGATGCGAACCAGTGTTGTTCTTGTTGTACTTTGGCGACATCGACTTTGTGAGTTAATCAAGTTCATATAGTAGGTGTCACCAAGGCACAAAGAGGACAAGCGATTCACCATCCTCCGGTGGACTTTTAACGGATGTTAGTTTAATTGGGATAATAGTTTCAGATTCAACTAAGAAGCAGCGAATGGTTGAAAACCGGTGTTGCTCTTGTTGTACCTTGGCGACATCGACTTTGTGAGTTAATGAAATTCATGAAGCTGGTGCCACCAAGGCACAAATAGGGGAAGCGATTCATCATTCTCCAAACCTACGCAGGAGACATAAATCTAGGCATCCGAGGGACCAACAGTTTAACGTGTTTCTTAGTTCAAGTGAGTTTAACTGGAACGATTGTTTCAGATTCAACTAAGAAGCAGCAAATGGATGAAAACCGGTGTTGCTCTTGTTGTACTTTGGCGACACTGTTCTCACTAGGGTTTTTCCGTGGTTTTCCCTAGTGATCAAGGCAAATGCCGGAACAGAAAATTCCACGGACCCACCACCAACACCGAATTAACGCGCCGCGTCACCACCCCTTCTCCACCGATGTTGCCACACCGAGGAACCGCCGCTGCACCACCACCCCACAACACCAAACTGCTGCTGCCGCTACGCACAACTACCGCAGCCACACAATAAACACACACACACACACACACACACACACACACACACACAGGATGAGCGCGAACCGAACCGTTCTCTAAGTCGCTGACGCCACAAAATTCCTCCCCTCATCAGGCTGAAGAAGCTCCACGAGGAGCTTAAAACGGCCTCCCGCCTTCGGCGGGAATTTAACGATTGAGTTGACTTGCTGTTAAAAATGAAAGTAGAAGTTAGCTTTTTTGATAATATTTATTGATGATTTAAGCATGAGACCTTGTTGAATGTTTACAGTTGTTTGAAAAGAATCTTTACAAGATATTGATTAAAATACTACTGAACTGTCCGAATCTGCAACGCAGAATGCCATCTACCATCCTCGATGTTTTAGTAACCTGTGCAACCGATATAGGGCTCAAACAAATAAAGAAGACAACTCGCCATTGAATCCAAGTGAAAAGTCACATTCAGCTTGATGGTATTCCATATTTAAAAGAAACTTGAAAGCTATTATTCGAATTGATGTACAAAGAAAAATTAAAACAGCTGCATGGGGTCAAAGAAATCCATGTTCAGACAGCCAGTTGCGTTTTTCCCAACTATGTGCTAATAAGCAAGGAAAGGAACTTATACAGAAATTTTCAGCAACGTTGTTTCAGACGATTTCGACTGCGATTAGTCACATTCTAAGTTGTTCTTGAAAAAAGGTCACACGAAGGATCAAGAAAAATGCGTACCTCCTGCTTTACAGGCTATAGTTGACTTTTTCGTTTATGGTTTTAGTCTAATCCTAAATCGTTGTAAATGCTCCCCAGTTGGCGATTTTGTCAGACAGAAACAATTTAGAATTGCCCTTGTCTCTGTTGCTGGTCCTTTTGGCGTGTAGAAAAAGTAAGGACAAGATTGGAGTAAATGATCCTACAGATTGTTTGTTATATCCTACAAGTACGGAGTAGAACAGACGACAATAACATACAGCAAAACCCCAGCTAGAAGCTTGTACTGGCCGAATTTCTAAGTTGGGCCTTTACGCGGCCCGATCCGATGTTCGGAATCGATTCGGGCCAGGTCTCCGTTTAAAAATCTATCGGGCTTTTTGGGCCTACGTCCAGTCAATCGAGCTGTTTGGGCCTCTCGGGCTGTTTGACCCCATCGAGCCTTTTAGGTCGTTTTGGCTATTCAGGTATTTTTTTGCGCTGATCCAAAGCGAATCGAGATCTTTTTTGTACTGACTCGGACGAACTATTTTCGTACTAAACCGAAGCGGAGAATTCTCGTACTGCGCCAGACCAAGATCTTTTTCTTACTACGGACTGTCTACTGTACTAAACTGCACCCGAAGGTTGCCATACTGATTCGGACAGGCTTTAGTTTCATACTGATCATAGACGGGACGAGTTTTTTGATTGAGTCTTTGCATGGCTCGGCCCAAAACTCGGGTATAAGTTAGGGCGGGTTTCAGTTTAAAAAACTATCGAGCTTTTTGGGCCTGTCGGACCTCTCGAGCCACTGGAGCTTGTCGGGCCTCTTGGGCAGTTTGGATCTGTCGGATCGGTCAGGTCTGTAAGGGCTCTCAGACCGCTTTTCAGGCCTGTCAAGAAGTAACATGGATTTCTCGGGTCGCATCAAGTTTATCCCCAGTCGAACCGGGACGGGCCAGGCGTGGAAATTTTGGCCCGTAACCCCAGCAGTATAACAGTACAGTTTTCAAGCATTTCTGTTTTCAAATCAAATCTTGTTGTCACCAGATCATTTAACAATAGAGGAAAGAAGGATCCCAAGCTATGCAGTGCAATGGCAGAAACAGTTGTGTTAAACAAAAATTCTGAAACTTCTTCGTCCAGTGAAAAGAGCAACTAAATCAGCTGCTGCACACACTGTCAATCCCCTACTGAAACATGACCCGCGTATAAATGTTATTGGCGGGGGGGGGGGGGGGCGAAGAAAGGGTGTGGTTAGGTTAGAAGCGATTAAACGTTCATCTTTTTAATGAATTCGATCTCAATCTTGCGGGGGGCCGAAGCGAGGGTGTGGGTAGGTTAGAAGCAATTAAACGTTCATTTCTTTAATGAATTCACTCATGTTTGCGTGGGGTTAATGTCTTCCAGCTGATTTAGGGAAATTGGGTTGTGGTACTGTCAGTTGGTACGCTGTCGGGGCTCGATAGCCGCGATATTATAATATCATGGCTGTCGTTTTGCTAGTGAAATGTCAATATCGTCAGTTTACGAAGTTTTTAAGACTTTTTAGAGTGTTTGCTGTCGGAGAGACCTTCAGCAGGTGCCTTTTGAGTTTCTGAATGGATATACATGCATTTTTTTAAGGTTAAAGTCTTACTGTATAACTTTAATTCTAGGGGTGGCTGTATCGAACTGTTACCTGTCAAGATATAAGACGACTGTACAAGCTTCTAGATTCATCAGTTTAGTGAAGAATGGGTAATTGGTAATTATTTTACTGGATCAGATTTTTCTAAATTTAGAATGAATTACAAACGCGTATTTTTGCATTTTTCTAAACTTATTAGTTATTAGAGACGTGTAACCTCATCGATTTTTTTCTGCTCGAAAGCTTCTTAAACATGAACTTGGTTTAATAGAATAAAGATAAACAGTTAGAGAGTTCAAGTGCCATGTTCAATAAGGAAAATGACAAAGTTTATACCTTTTCAGAAACATTTCTTAATAATAATAATAGCTATTTAAAGGATCAACTCCAATTAAGCTTGTGAACTATATAAATTGCTGAAACTTTCAGTTTCACCCTCGTATAAAACAGTAAGGTTTTTTAAATACATTTTTATCAACAGAATAAAATGAAATGACGTATTGACGTTGATAACTTAGAACTACAAAATAATTTTATAATTTCTAATGGTATTTTTCACCTGTGTTTCAACATTTTGTCAAAAAGAAAAGCCAAGATAGCGCATATTTGAAAATCCGATTTTGTTGATGTGAAGTCATGTAAATCTCCCCTTCAAACACTGTTCGTTTCCGATGATAAGCATTAATGGTCGGCCTAGATTGAGCTGTCAATCAAAATGACACAAAACGTTTCGCTGTAAAAATATTGCAACTTCGAATTTTATTGCCAAGTTCCGAGGTCTCACCCCAATTGTGAGGATCGTTGATTGATCACTCTGTTACTTTGCTAATTTAGAAAGCCCCCGGCTTGTCTTCCGTCAGCTTTCAGAACGATTAAATTCACCTTTTATGCTTTTTCGACGAGATAATAAAAGTCGAAAGATCTTTGAAGTTATCATAATCAGTTCTTTGCGAGACACGAAATGAGAAAATAAAAGTTTCATGGAAACTAGTACGGAAGTTGTGTGTTACAAGGGAGAAGAACGACGACGAGGATTTTGTCAGATGCGGTGGCGGCGAAAGTTAATTTGATAAAACCAAAATATTGAATAATTTTAACACAAAGTGTGGGTAGCGCAAAGTTGCGGGCATTTTCTTTATGGCGATGAATATGTAAAGACTGATGATTTGTAGCGAATTTTGGAATAAATTTATAAAAGCTGTTGCGAGTTCCTGACGCGAAGGAAGGCATATACATAAATTAGGGTTTTGTTTAACCTTACATCTTTATATTTACATATTTTATATTAAAAGCACGGGGAAATATTTTAAAAAGAAGAAAAAAGGGGAACAAAAGCGAGGTCAGTATTCACGTCTGGGTAATGTTTCATTTGGGCAGATTTTTATCTATAATGGCAGCATTTAGAAACGGGGTCAATCTAATATAGGTAACTACATAAATTATGCTTGAAATGCACAAACTATGGAGAGTACAAGGAACTTTATTGTTACTGAGAGAATTATAATAAAACAAAGAAATGATATTAAGTCGTATCTTTGTTTTTATTTCTATCTGTAAATCATCTCCATGTTTTATGTAACAAATGTTTCCAAACTTGTAGGATAGTATACTGGAAAAGTCATCCGCATATCAAATTTTATGCAAAAGCAAAGGTACTTTTATGCATAGAAAGAAAGAAACTAGAGTTTTAAATCTTCTTCTGTCTTCTCAAATAAATTCTAGACTTAGTCGCTTTATTTAATAAGATTAATGTGCAATGTCATGTCTCCTTACCCTCTTCACTCCAGCTATAATTTTAGCTGGTGGTGATTCTAGTTGACCAAAATAATTTGTATGACGTTCACATAATGTACAATAAATAATTTATTATTTAAATATATGGAAGTTGATTAAAACTTCCATCATACATATATTTAAAAAATTAAATTCATGAAGCTCAAAACACTTGCCATTTTCAGTGCTAGCTAAAGAAAAATGTTCTCTAATTCACATCTCACAAAAAGACAAATTTAAAAAATGCCTAAAGATTCAAATCCCATATTTTACATTTGTTGTAATCATCATCCACCTTTCCAGGTTCTTCTAATTAACATTAGCATATTTACCAGAGTTAGCTCTAGTTGGAAGCTTTGGGCATGAGTCAGGAGCGGAAACAATAAATGATAACGCATAGACCTAAATTAATGTAACAGAATCAGAACAGTTTTAAATATTATAATGGAATAAAGATTCAAAATTTAAACTGAAAAAAATCCTAGATATAATGTTAATAGAACTAAATTATGTTAAACAAAATTTCTTGATCAAATGATCTTTTTGTCTTTTATAACAGTGATACATGTCCCTATTAAATTTTTCGAAGGACTAGAATGATAGGTTTGTCGCTGACACACTTACTGGTTTGAGTAACTAAGCAACGTGGGCCTGCCTGGTTCTGATTTTTTCTTTGTAAATCTTTTAAGTCTCCAAAACGAAATTCAAAATTAATTGACATAATTTCGAGTTCAAATTCCAAGACTTTCATCTTTCCTAAAACTCCCGTTCCTAATTGAAAAAGATCTTCAAACGATCTAAATCGATACGATCCTCACCGAGAAAATAGTATAAATTGACTTTTATTTTCCTTTAGATCTTTAGATGTCTTTCAATAGAAGGTTAAGTTGCAAGGCTCTGATCTACCTTAGTCTCCATTCTTTAACAATTCAAATTCCTCTTTCTTGAATGATATTTCCTTCTTAGGCCCTAAGAATGCATAAATGAGAATGTAACTCAGCATTTCTCAAACTACTTCAAAGTTGTTATAAATGTATTTATGTAAAAGGATTACTTGATTAATATCTTGCAGATAATTGGAGTCTAGGCTAGATTAGTTGCTCTTAACAGGTATTATTTTTCCAATATGTGATCGAAAACGTTGTTTCGCTGTTGTTTCAGATGGATCGAACTATGAACTGTAACACTTTTCAAGTTCTGCTAGCAAAAAGTCTTTATTAACGGTTCCTTTTGTTTGAAAAGCATATGCCGCCACTTCTTTATAATATCAAATTCAGGGTAGCTCTCTCTTTTAGTTATTGATTTCAATAAGTTTAAGAATTACGTAACACAGTCAAAAGTTGGACTTCATATTCTAGGTTGAGTTTTACTCTTCAAGACCTTCAAATCTACACGTATCTGGCTTAGGTTTTTTGAAGCACCCAAAATATATTTCTTGGTCCTGCCAAAAGTAAAGCTGAATTTGCTTAGAAGATTGCAAGTCTTTTCATTTAGATCAGGCCGGTTGAAGAATGCCCTTCCTTACAAAATCCATGTAAAACAGAAGTCACTAGACTTGATCCAAGAATTTCTGCTTTTACAGAAATTTAAAACTGAAATCAATCAAACTTTGTAGGACGTCTCAAGTTTCTTTAATTGGATCAAGTCAATCCAAGAAAGTCTGCTCTTATATACAGACCTAAAACAGAAGCCAAGAAAATTTCGTAGAACTTCTTAAGTTCCTTCTGTTGGATCAGGTTGATCCAGAGATGTTTGTCCCTACAAGAATATCTACCCTTGCAGAATCTGAAACAGAAGCCACAAGACTTTGTAGAGCGTGTCTAGTTCCCTCAGTTAGATCAGGTCATTCCGAGGATGTCTGCCCTTAAATAAATCTAAAACAGAAATCAAGTTAAAGTTGTAGAATATCTCAACTTCTCTCAGTCGGATCAGGTGGGTCAAAATGTGCTTGTCCTTACAAAAATCTCAAACTAAAAATAGCTAAACCTTGTAGGACGTCTCAAATTCTCTCAGTTAAATCAGATCGATTCAAGAATGTCCGCCTTTAGTTGAATCAGGTCGATCCAAGAATGTTGGCTTAAAGAAATCTAAAACAGAAGTCAACCAAAACTTGTAGAACGTCTCGACTTCTTTCAATTGGATGAGGTTAATGCAAGATTGCCCCCTGTTACAAAATTCTAAGTAAGACAGAAGTCATCAGTTTTTGAAGGACGTCTCTCTCAGTTGGGTCAAGTCAATTTGAAAATTTTTGCTCTTAAAGAAATCTAAAACAGAAGTCAAGCAAAAGTTGTAGGATATCTCAACTTCTCTCATTTGGATCAGGTAGATCAAAATTCGGTTGTACTCATAGAAATCTCAAACTAAAAACAGCCAAACCTTGTAGGACGTCTCAAGTTCTCTCAGTTAGATCAGAGCGATTCAAGAATGTCTGCCTTTAGTTGAATCAGGTCGATCGAAGAATGTGGGCTTAAAGAAATCTAAAACAGAAGTCAGCCAAAACTTGTAAAACGTCTTGACTTCTTTTAATTGGATCAGGTTAATGCAAGATTGCCTCCTGTTACAAGAACCTAAGTAGGACAGAAGTCATCAATTTTTGAAGAACGTCTCTCTCAGTTGGGTCAAGTCAATTTGAAAATTTTTGCTCTTAAAGAAATCTAAAACAGAAGTCAAACAAAACTTGTAAGATATCTCAACTTATCTCATTTGGATCAGGTGGATCAAAATTCGCTTGTCCTTACAGAAATCTCAAACGAAAAACAGCTAAACCTTGTAGGACGTCTTAAGTTGTCTCAGTTAGATCAGATCGATTCAAGAATGTCTGTCCCGAAGGAAATGTAAAACAGAAGTCAACCAAACCTTGTAGGATATTTCAAGTTCTCTTAGTTGAATCAGGTCGGTTCAAGAAAGTGCGCTTAGAGAAATCTAATAAAAGTCAATCGAAACTTATAAAACGTCTCGACTTCTTTCAATTGAATTAAGTCAATGCAAGATTGCCTGCTGTTACAGAAATCTTAGTAAGACAGGAGTCATCAATTCTTGAGGAACGTCTCTCAGTTGGGTCAAGTTAATTTGAAAATTTCTGCCCTTCAAAAAATCTAAAACAGAAATTAACTAAACCTTCTAGGATATCTCAAGTTTTCTCAGTTGGATCAGGTGAATCAAGATTTGCTTGTTCTTATAGAAATCTGAAAGGAAAAAATGCCAAATCTTGTACGACGTCTCAAGTTCTCTCAGATCAGATCGATTCAAGAATGTCTGTCCTGAAGGAAATCTAAAACAGAAGTCAACCCAAACTTGTAGAACATCTCGACTTCTTTCAATTGGATCAAGTCAACGCAAGAATGTCCGCTGTTACAGGAATCTAAGTAAGACAGAAGTCATCAAACTTTGTGGGACGTCTCAGGTTCTATCAGTTGGGTCAAGTCGATTCGAAATTTGCTTTCATCAGGAAAATCTAAAACAGAAATCAACCAAACCTTGTAGGGTATTTCAACTTCTTTCAGTTGGATAAAGTGAATCAAAATTTGCTTGTCCTTACAGAAATCTCAAGCAAAAAAAACAAACCTTGTAGGACGTTTCAAGTTCTCCCAGTTGAATCAAATCGATTCAAGAATGTCTATCCTTAGGGAAATGTAAAACAAAGTTAGCCAAACCTTCTAGGATATCTCAAGTTCTATCAGTTAGATCAGATGGATCAAAATTTGTTTGTTCTTAAGAAATCACAAACTAAAAACAGCTAAACCTTGTAGCAAGTCTCAACGTCTCTCACTTAAATCAGATCGATTCGAGAATGTTTGTCCTTAAAGACATATAAAACAGAAGTCAACCAAACCTTGCAGAATATCTCAAGTGCCCTCAGTTGGATCAAGTAGATCAAACTTTGTTTGTTCTTATAGAAATCTCAAATGAAAAACAGGCACACCTTGTAGGACGTCTCAAGTTATCTCAGTTGGATCATATCGATTTAAGAATGTCTGTCCTTAGGCAAATGTAAGACAGAAGTCAACCAAACCTTGGAGGATATTTCAAGTTTTCTTAACTAAATCAGGCTGATACAAGAATGTCTACGCTTACAGAAATCTGAAACTAAAGTTATCAAGCTTTCTAACGTATTTCAAGCTTTCTCAGTTGAATTAGGTTGGTCTAACAATGTCTATTCCTGCAGAGATCTAAAACAGAAGTTACCAAAGTCTAGACTATAAGTCTAGATGAACGCGTAGCCAACAAATTCTCAAATAGATGAGCTCGTTGGAACAGTTTACGAGGGTGGTCTGAAAAGTTTCCCACCTAACAAAGATACAAGACATTTTTTCTGAAAATTTTTTTTTATTTTTCAACATAGTCTCCTTGTAACTCTACACACTTCTCCCAGCGATGCTCCCATTTCTGCAACCCGTCCAAATAGTACTCGGCATTTTTCTCTGCAAAATAATTGTTCACGAAGGTGATTGCCTCTTCATTTGACGAAAATCTTTGTCCTCCGAGCGCAATTTTTAGATGAGGGAACAAAAAGAAGTCGCTTGGGGCTAGATCTGGTGAGTAAGGCGGATGGTCAAGCAGTTCAAACCGTAATTCGTGGATTTTCGCCATGGCAACCGCTGAGGTGTGAGACGGTGCGTTGTCTTGGTGAAACAGGATTTTCTTTTTCTGCAAATGTGGCCGTTTTTTCGCAAGTTCTGCCTTCAGCTTGTCAAGTAATTATGCATAGTATGCTCCTGTAATCGTTTTTCCTTTTTGAAGATAATCGATTAAAATAACTCCATGACTATCCCAAAAAACAGTCGCCATCACTTTCCCAGCCGAAGAAACAGTTTTTGCTTTTTTTGGAGCCGGTTCCCCCTTTGTAGTCCACTGTATTTTTGTTTCGGGCGTATAATGGTGTATCCAAGTTTCATCTACAGTAATTAATCGGCGCCAAAACTCGGATTTATTTCGCCTAAACTGCGCCAAAAGAGCGTTGGAAATATTCATTCGAACACGTTTTTGGTCTAACGTGAGCAAACGCGGCACCCAACGCGCGGACAGCTTTCTCATGCCTAAATGTTGATTTAATATGTGACAAACACGTTCTTTTGACATGTTCATAACCTCTGCTATCTCTCTCACTTTAGTTCGGCGGTCGTCTAGCACCATTTGGTGAACTTTGGCGATGTTTTCGTCGGTAGTTGCAGTTTTTGGACGTCCCGAACGTTCATCGTCTCCCAAGCTCTTACGGCCACGTTTAAATTCAGCAGCCCAAAATTTCACTGTGGCAAATGATGGTGCAGAGTCCCCATACACAGAATCCAACTCATCTTTTATTTGCGAAGGCGTATTGCCTTTCAAAAACAAATGTTTAATGACAGCTCGATACTCGATTTTGTCCATTTTCACAAAAAAACTCACATCAACTCACTCAAACGACTGTTACATAAAAGCTGCGCGTCCAAAATGGCTGAAACTTTGGTGAGTAACTGTCAACAGATGAACAACGAAATTCAGTAGCTTTTATTTACGAGTGCTGCCATCTTCACGTTGAGGTCGGAAACTTTTCAGACTACCCTCGTAGCTCATCTGAAAAGATGCAATTGACTAGTCTCTTTTTCTAGTTTCTTTTTTATTAAAACAAATATTTTCGTTTCTGCAGTAAATTTCTTGAGTCAGCCATTTTGGTGCTTGACCAGCAGAAAATTATTCTGGTTTACTGCCAGTTGTTTAAAAGTATTTCTAGTTGTATCCAAGTTCTTTTCCATTAAGGAGCACTTGGATGTTCTTAGCATGTTAGAGGCATTTTGGCTTTAAGCGTCACTTTACTTATAGGTTCCTTGAAGTTGCTTTTATTGGTTCCAGTTCAAAAATGGATTTTGTGCTAGCGATGGGGGTTTATGAACCTGAGGCAAAAAGAATTTGGACTTCAAACATTGCAGCTGAAGTTAATATTTTGATTGATTTTTTGTATTCGAGAATTACTGATAGAGTGAAATTACTTAGACCAATATTTTCCGTTAACTCCTGGAGATCAAAAAAGAAATGAAGTCTAAAGAATCGTAGGATATTTTAAAATCAGAAATCTGTTACTTGTAAAGCGTATGGGGAAAAATAACTCAATTTTTTTAACGAAATTCTTCAGAACAAAAATACGTTTCGTGTAGATTTTTCTATTCAAGTAATCCCCGTTAAAATTTAATTTGTACACAAAAATCCAACAAAAGTTTTTTTGTGCCCTTTTCATTCATATTGAGCTTCCTGTATGCTCTATAGTAAGTAGTAAATTAAATTATTTACCATCGCCTAAAATACACGGTTAACACACAAAAAAAGGGCAGATAGATCAATGGAAACCCTGTTCCATTGCGGTTTCTGTGAACATTTAGTATTCCTAACCCATTTCACAATAACAATAAATTATGCACGAAAGCTCTCTTCGGCTAATGTAATTTATTAATTCGAAAACAGTAACGTATTGAGCACCTGTGTCCGATGAATACCGAAAAGAGAATTGCTTTAGTGGGCAGTAAATCGGCGCACGCTATCATTTGAAAAACGTGTCTAACTAATCGTCTAATCAATGTTATCGATTACAATTACACGACTTAAATACGAACGTTACACAGTTACACTCCATTCTTTATTAAAACCACTAGAATTTTAAATTGTTGTTTATTTCCTTTAAATATTTAACACTTTTAAAACATTTTAACAGCGAAATTACTAATTAAAAGACTACTTAGTCACACAATTAATTAATTAATTAAATGGAACAAGACGTCTCTTAAGTCTTTTCATTGGCAAAAGGTTCGAGTTCCAGCCATGAAGGTTAAATTTCTCCCAGGAGTGTACTTCTATAAAAAACAGCGACAGGTGCACATTGATGAACCGGACGTACAAGATATTAGGTTATCTTCCGTTGGATCCAACAGTAATTGCAAAACTTACATTTTTAAGGCAAAACTGATTTAATATTCGTTAACTCATTCATGTTCATTGAACTTGGGATTCCTTTAATTTATTTCGTGTAAACATAGTAGCCGACAATTAATCATAATGCTAAATTATAATAATTTCTGAATTAGCCTGAAGATACACAAACATTAAATTTCAAACGACCTTTTTATGATACCTCCAAATGACTTTCTGGAAACTAAAAGATGAAGCAGAAGGATTATGGTTGTACATGTAAGTATTTAAGTATCGGACCGAATGCCATATAGCATAGCAAATGTGTGACATGCACTGCCAGATGCAGCTCATACCAAGAAACAAGCCGGAAATTGAAAAAGTAACGCGATTTCGTGCTTAATTCAATTCCTACTAGAAACATTCCTTTGATTATACGAGTACTAGCGTTAGTTAACAAGCTTTTTGGGCACCTGTTAAAATTTTTTTGCCGTAAGCTCACAGCAGTAGACCACGAAAGTATTTCTATTATGTTCACCTTTGTTATTATTTATGGTATTTTATAATTCTGTTTCAATTAAATCAACAAGCTATAATTTACAATCAGCTAATTAAACAAATAATATGAGATATATGCAAACCAACGTGGAATTTAATATTGATAAATTTGAATGCCAAGAAAAAGGCAGGGAAATAAAATTTCTTATACCTACAACACGCTAAATCAATTTTAGGGGTTACGAAATGAAATAAGCAACGCCACTGTTGATTCACACGAGGCGACAAGAGGAAAAGGGGCAGCAAATCCACCTTGCAAGTAGTGGCAGTGAAGACCTGTTCCTCTGCACCTGCCCTACACATATGTATAAGCACCCTAGCAAGGCACACTCTTCTGCAGGTGCGGTATACACTGAACACCTTTTAGGAGAAAGTTTGATTATTTGAATTTTCGAGGTGCGGTTTGGAAGCAGAATACGGATCTTCATGCATTTGAAGTTGTTTGTTAATTGTAACTCTAGTAGGTGTTCATACGTTTTTCTATATTTTTTTTAAGATCTAATTACAATCTATTTTGTCTTTCTGATGGTAGGTATAATCTTCAGTGTCTGTTTTCCAAATCTCTGTTTATTGCCTAATTCCAACTAGCAGTTGGTAGGTAATGAGCTAATTTATTTCCAGGAAACTTTCAAAAGATTGTTAGAACTTTTTATGGATTTCTTTTTGGGATTACTCATTGAGTATAATAACATGGAACGCAAATGGGCTAAAAATATTTTCCAATAAAAAGAAATCATAAAACAAGAAATAGAAGCTACCAAGAAAAAATAATACAAAGACAATACGTAGAACTGTTCTCAAAACTAGGCCCAAGGTTTATCATTGAAGGAGACTAAAATGGTAAACATACACCCTGGAGATCAAGACTTATAACACGTGGCAGAGACAGCGAATTACTGAGTGCTCTAAGAATCTCCAAATGTGACTTTCATTCGGCAGGTGAGCCTACTTACTGGCCCACTGAGGGGTGGATCATTGGACTTCTTCATTTCTAGAAAAATTACATCAAATCAAGTAAGTACTGAAAACCTATGTGAATTTACATCTGACGACTCTACAGTTTTGCTTACTATGAGTGCGACAACCATTCAGAATCTAAAGAAATAAAATCTTACCAACAAGTACACTGATTGAGACAAATTCAGAGAAACATTGGATTGCCCAATCAGATTAAAAATGAAACTTAAAACGAAAGAAGATCTGGAATCAACTTCGCCACCAAAATAAAGACCAGAACACGAAGTACGAACTACCCTTTTGAGATCAGAGATCTAACAACAGAAAGAAGAAAAGCAAGACGGATTGGGCACAGAACCAGAAACCCTGTAGACAGAAGAGAATTTAATGAATTAAGTAGACAAACGAAGGAAAAGATTAAAGAACTTAACAGAGTAGCTTTCAAAAATATCTGAGTAATCGAACCCGAAAGCAAATAAGGATATTCTAAAAAATTGACGAAATCTCAGCCGATTTACTAAAAGAGTTGTTATGTTAACATACTTATTTAATGCCTGTTTTCGATTAGATCATGTTGCAGAACGTTTCAAAATAGCGCAAGTAATTATGCTGAAAAACGGACTGAGCAAATAACATCGTATAGGGCATGTCTAAGTTGTTTGAGAAACTGTTGTTAAAACGTCTTAATCCACTTAGTCGACATACCTGATTTCCAATTTGGGTTCAACAATCGACCAAGCACACAGAATAACATTTGTGATAGAACAAGCATTTGAAGAGAAAAAATACTGTCTTGTAGTATTTTTAGCTCCCTAAAAAGAAATTTAGAGTATCCCATGAAAGAGCTTTTTCAAAGTTCCATCCGATCTCAGCAGGGGTTTCTCAAGGCAGTGTGCTAGGACCACTACTTTACTTACTTCGTACTGCTAATATTCCTACATCAAAAACAACAGCATTAGGCACATTTTCTGAGGACACTGCTATTATGGCAGTCGCAAAACTTCAAACTGCAGTAAACAAAATCCACAAATGGGCTAAGGACTGGAAAATGGAGCTTAACAGTTTCTTGGGGGGTGCCAGATTCCCCAGGCAGAGTCAACTAAACACCTCTGTCTCCATTTTGACGGAAGGTTGGACTGGAAGCATCACATGAGACAAAAGGCTGAACAAATCAAAGTCAAAGTGAAATCAATGTACCAATTGATTGGAAGATACTCCCAACTTGCCCTAAAATCTAAAAGACTAATTTATCAGTCTGTAATTAAGCCAATCTGGACTTATGGAGTGCAATTTTGGGGGTTACACCAAGTCATCAAACCAACTGACTGGTCAACGTAGTCAAAATAAATTCTCCGTCTGATAGCAGATGCATACCTCTACGTGACCGACGAAGAACTCCATAATGACCTGAACGTTAAGTGGGTTGATGAGGTGATCCAAGAATGAAAAGAGGTTATCAAACCATACCAACGTAAATGCCATCCAATTCCTTGACAATACTCGGGAGTTGAGAAGACCGAAACGCATTAAACCACATGAATTTTTATGAACGTTAAAATATGTTTAGTTTTAATTTTAATTTTACATTAAATTAGTTTATTCTTAGGAAAGATCACACTGGTGTTCTAATCTGTACATGTCTTACTCCAGTAGAAATACGTAAGTACATTTCAAAAGTAGTAATGAATTAACTTTGTTAAGATTGTACTCATCATATCCAATAAAGGATGTTTTCTGAAGGAAAAAAAATTTCTTTCTGGGAAATGGTGATTTTTGTTTTCTTTCACCTCTAACGGTTCCTTGTCAGGAGTTTTAATCAGCACAACGCTTGGAATATTTAAAACAAGAGAAATGTTATTGCAAATGTGTAAGACAAGTTTCGCTTTGAAGCAGACTAAAAACTAAATTGGAAGAAGTAATAGAAAATTGAGGTGATTACCTACGTTTCACCATTTTGGCTTTAATTAAGGTTCGATTAACCATTCTTTAGTTGCACTTTTGGAATTATCTTCGACCTTTGATTACATAAAGTGAGAATATACGTAGAAACATGCAACCAAAAAGGAACTAAGTAAAAGAAGGTAACTAACATAAAGCTACACACATAAAAGTCTAGCAATGTGAAGTCTAAATCGTTAGATTTTTCTTGTAGGCTTTTTTGACTTTGGTAAGTCACATAGCCATCTTATGCATGGGAACCTAAAGTTACTGCCACTTAAATCTTGTTCATTCCAAATTTCTTGCATTTCATGCCAAAGACATTGGCATGATCTTCCATTGGTTCCTATGAATCATAAATTGGAACTCTAAATCTTACCGCAAAATAAATCAGATGCTATTTAGTATTAATCATGAAGACTTGGTCACTGTGTATTCTGTTTGACTGTAGATTCTGATTCCAAGAATCGCACCAAATCCAAGACGTGATACATATTTTTCCTATTAGTAAGAAAAGATCCTTAATTAAACCAAAAAAATATAGCAAACAGTCAGCAATCGACCACGTACTGGGAAATACATGATAACATTAAAAAAACAAAGATCCAGAAGAATCTATTTAAATACAGACAATAAGGAAAGGCAAAAAATGTGGTTATCAAATTAAGCAGGAAAAGAAGAACAATCTTCCGTTGAGAGCTTGGGAAGTACAGAATCACATTTCAGCCAAAAGAATGAACGAACAAAAATGTTTTCTGACTGACTAAATTCCAAAATGAAATTGTGTTCAAATCATTCTTGAGATGATATAAGTAGAAAATTGCCAATCAGACACTCTTACACAAAGCAATAATGTCTTTTAATGCAGAACTCTTAAAGTTAATTGCTAATATAAGAGAAAACTTACTCAGAAGACTTAATCGATTTATAAAAGTAAAACCGAATCGGAAAGCCTGAGCAATTCGAAAAGTTCGAGCAGCTCAATATTGGAACGCAGAAGTCTAAAGACCTAGAAAATTGAAGATATGATCTTGCTGAGAAATGAAGAGGCAGATAAAGTTACAGAGCTTTTGCTGCAGTTTTATTTAAGCTTTCTAAAATAAAGAAAGATTATGAATATCAAAACGACCAAAGTGCATGCTAAATTCTCAGTGTTGTAGTCTATCCAATGCAAAAGTTGTGAAATTGTGTCGACAATACCTTTTCGAATTTCCTTAGCCCCTTGGTTCTCTGTCTTGGTTCACGGATACTTAGGATCTACGGAAATGTCCCTTATAAAGTAAAAAAGAAAAATGCTTTGGGGCTCATGAAATATTAAAGGAAAAAGGTTTCAATTTCCCGAAATACCAAAACCAAAAATAAAAGGAAATTTGAGCAAAGAAATAATAAAAAAGTCTCACATCTTGTAGAAGGAAGAATTTATGCGTATGCTGTTCGAATTTAATAATGCGTCTCTCTTTCAGAGGAGGTTTAGGTGTCAGGACTGTAGCAGAGTATTTGGATGGCGTCGCAGTGATTTCCAGTAGAGTAGTCTAGGAGCAATATTATTATGAAGAAAACGTTTAGAGGAACGATTAGAAAAATTCCAAAAGTATGGAAGCTCTTCGTGTCTCACTTTCCGCGCGAAGTCCGCTGTGTTATCTGGAGCCATTTGGGCGTTGTCCGTGGTGGTGCAAGATTTAGCGTTGGCAAAGGCTATTTCTCGCGGAGTCACAGTTCAATCAGAAATGTAATTCTGCAAAAGTTTCATCTTGTCTTGGAATGCCTAGCATAGGTGAAATCAGTAGAGAGAATCATCTGTATGGATCGTTTTAGGTCTTGGCTTCTTTTTTCGAGGGAACTCCTAGTTGGTGATGACGGTCCCTTAAGTCTTGATTTTGTTGTGTGCGTATTCGTCTTGTAGAAGAAAGCATATAGGCGGTTGCCCGGCGACAACCCCCGCTGCTTTTGTTATCGTTAATCATCGAAAAGTTAGAAGCTGGGTAGCTTCTCTTCAGCCCTTTGAAATAATTGATGGGGATGGCTGATCGCAACGCTTCTGGCGGTGCTTCTTGGAGCTGATGGTAAAACAAAAGAAAAAACAACGGGTTATCCCGAGAGGCCTCGGCGACTCCCCGAGGGGCCACCGCCGGGGTCAGAAACGGGAGGGATAATAAGGTTATGTTTAGATAGATGATGACGAAAGTAGGTGATGATGAAAATAGGACCGCGGAGAATACTGTTCCGGTATTTACCTTTACCGCTAGGGGAAACCACAGAAAACCCTAGTGAGAACAGACGACCCGAAGATGGTTAAGGCCTTTGGAATGAAGCGTGGTGTTAAAAGTCTGGTTATTGGTAGATCAAAGGAGTGGAGTCTAAGATGTCCTGTAAGGTCCGGTGGGAGATTCTGGGTGTTGTAAAGAAATATGGCAGGAGGTTTGGTACGATGATTTTCGGGAGATCGGAGGACCTCAACTGTGTGTAATGTCTAGGGCGATGGCTTTAGTGACGAGTCGGACTCTCAGAAACTCGAGGCGGGCGTCTATTGGGGGAATCCTGGCGAGGTTGCAGGCTTCGTCGGAAGGGTGAAAACGATTCAGGCTAGGGATTCTCCGATAGATGGTCTGCCCCTTGGAGCGGAGTCGATTGATGAGATACTTGGGGGAGGTTGAGAAACAGAATATCGCTGATAAAGTTCTTATAGGTGTGGAGGAGGGTATGACTGTAGTAGCCTGGAATACCATCACGGATCTTTGAAAGAAGAGAGCTGCGCTGCCGGGCTTTTGTTAAACGGTGCCGCATCTCCGCCGACCAGTGGAGGGTGTGAGAAAAGGTGATCCCTAGGTAACTAACTAGGGGGGGGGAAATTCAAGGGAAGAGTCTCAGAGGTCCAGATTTTACGCCGCAATTATATTATACGCCATATTAACTTCTAAGATGTTTTTTCTTTCTCGTTCGTGACAGGTGATGACACTAAACCTCAACGCCATACTGTAGTATTGGCAGGATTACTTTTTCATAAATTGTAGTGACTTTTCTAGATGGTGTACCCCATCGTTTCTGCCTTCCATAAAATTAGTTATCTGACAAAGGTCGATCTAATTCACAGGTCAATGGTCAATGTGTATGTCCAGGTATTTTGTTGGAGTTTCTCTTTATGGAGAAAGTAAGTTGTTTTGTTTGCTGATATGGTCAGTTTTTGGCTATCTGCCCATTCTTCACCTTCAATCGTGGCTTTCAAAAGTCATTGTTTTAACTAAGTCTTGACAATTATCAGCTTCTACCAGTATCATAATATCGTCTGCATAGATAAATTTCTTTTGATGTAGAAGATCAGGATGTGCTTGCAGCAAAACATTCATTACAAAGTCTCAACGTGTAGGATCTAGTATTAACCCCGCAGGCAATTTCTAGTTGCAATTTTAGATGTCTCACAGCCAGTTGTTGATAGACGAGCCACTCGATTTTGTAGGTAACTTTCCAGGATATTGGCCAACTTGTGTAGTAGTGTCATGTGATCATATGAGCCGGCCGTAACTTTTCTGGAAAGGCTTTAGGAACTTTCTGCAGCTTTCTCCAGGCTGCTGTGGTTGCCGTTATTGATGATGATACACAACTCACTGCTAGGTGAGCAACAGAGGCAAGTTATAGTGGCCTTTGGAGTTGATGCTCATTGCTAAAAA
>VTPC01008868.1:128144-167258 GCA_011009095.1 Ignelater luminosus | reverse complement strand
TAAGCTATAAGCTTAAATTTATAAGTGCAGGTATCACACATGACTAGAGATCGGAAAATATGCAAGAAAAAAATTCAAAATACTCGTATACGCATTTATGTATACCCACTGATTTTTTATACAATATGTAGACGAAATAAGTATACATATAGGCAGCAAAACATGTTTATATTATATTAATTATTATTATTATTCTTAAATATATTGCAATTAATAATACATGTACACTTAATTTTAAAAAATATAATTTTATTATGTATATTTTACAATAAATTTGATATTTTTCATAATTACCTTAACTTAAAAATAGATTAACGTAAAGTATTTCTCAACATTTTCTAATAGAAGTCAGTGTCTCCTATCTGTAAACATGTTTAAAAATTGAAAAATTTGTCTCAACATCTACCGATGTAATTGAAGCATTCTTCGGCTTGTGGGGTTCATATCTAAATCTTCCACAATCTTACTTCACCTGGAACTAAGTTGCAATATTCTTCAAAATTATTTATTAGAATTAGATCAATAGATTCTAAAAGGAACATACTCTGTGCTTCAGATTTTGAAATTGAAATCTGGCAATTCAGAAGATTGCAGCACTTCTATATAGCAATGCTATTATCTGCCAATTGAAGCACAATGGTTTTTAAACCGTCAAAGTTGTTTGAGTGAAAAATCCCAGTCTCAATCCATATACCCGATCTAGTTATTATTGGTATTGGGAATAGTTGTGTATTTGGAGGGTGATTTTTATAAAACTACCCTCTTAAAGAAGCTTTTATAAATATCTTTTTAATGTTGCTGATAAACTCGTCAACAAACAGAAAACTGTTTCTAATTTCTTCTTCTACGCGATTCATATACCGTGGGCTAAACAGGAAATATGAATCAGAGTACAATAGAATATCCTTAGATTTTGTCCTATCGATATCATGTAAGATGTTGCGTCACACAGCATGAGCAAAACCTTCTTTGAAGACATTCAGGCCATGTGCAGATGGCTGACACATAGAAGATGCATTTGAAAGTATAGTGGAATTTTTTCAATTTTTTAGACAATCGGGTTAATGTGCTGACTTGCAATTAAAGAAAACAACCCTCTAAAATATAAAGTTTTTTTTAATTAATCATATCCTAGCGTCTATAATGTAAAAGATCATTGCGTTTACATTTACTGGTGTTTTTACAAGCAGTTTAAGATTACATTTTAAACTTAATTTAAAAGTGCCTGCTTGTAGTGTGTACAATTATAGAAATAGTTCAAAGAATAAAAACAATTGAGGAAAGGGAATATTTTTTATAAATTTCCACACAGGAATCATTCCCCAAAACGACTTACTATATGGCTAGAATGTTGCAAATGTCCATGAATTTATCACGCAGTGAATTGTTTATATAGGTATAGTCCAGTCAATAAGCTGGGAAAAAAGGCCGAATAAAAAAAACACTCAGCTCGAATTTGAAAAAACTTTTTTGCAATGAGTTCTATATGACCCCAGGATCATCAAGAAAGTGAGATCTACTACGCAATTAAGACGATGGAAGTAGTGAAGAAAACAATAGCAGTGCATGATATAACTATATGAAGATAGACTCTACGGACCAGCTTAAAAGCAAAAAT
Source organism: Ignelater luminosus (assembly GCA_011009095.1). Lineage (NCBI taxonomy): Eukaryota > Metazoa > Arthropoda > Insecta > Coleoptera > Elateridae > Ignelater > Ignelater luminosus. The sequence continues at coordinate 165,640 of VTPC01008868.1, read as the reverse complement.
GTGCCCTGTAAAAGTTTAAATAAGTACATGAAATGGTGTCAAGGAAGATTCCCAAAGTCACTAGAAAATCTTTTTTTGCATCAATCAAGACTGAGATATATACTGGGAAGAGAGTATCTATAATTTAATTTAAAGTTACATTCTGGATGGACACTTCAGTGTAGAGGAGTTAAGTAGTTGGATTCTTAGTACAATCCCCATCAGCCACTATATCTTGACGTATGTCTAGTTTTATAATTACTGTTTAGATTTGCAACGCCTGGAGATAATCTTATGTTAAGTAGAGATATAAGTTGCATTAATAAAAATTTGAAATAGAAATATTACAATATCTTATATTTAACTTTCAAGGAGATTTTGCAATAAACTCTATAACCCAATGTGCATACGTACGTTGAAATAACGTGTGTGAATAACCAAGAATCAACGCGTCCGTTAACGTGTTAGTGTCGCGAGAAACAACGATGTTTTCAACGTAGATATTAAAAGTGCATCAATATATCGTTTAATTAACATTATTCTACAGTTCACAATGTCACATTAAATCTTTTACCAAAATATAACGTGACCATTTTAACCAGACACGTTGATTCAACCACATTAACGTGTTTTTAACGTCAAATGCACCTTGGGACCGCTAAATGAGTGTTTTCAAATTTCCCCAGAAATAATCAAAAGCTACGATTCCCATCATGTTTTACGATGAAAACGCAAATCGAGCAAAACAGTCGAAAGAAGAAATTTTGGAAAATCTGTTTTCGTCGAATTTCAAAAAAATAAAATACATTTGCCTCTTAGAATTACATAGTCAGTGTAGGATGCGCATGGCTGATGAGGGCAATCGGTGATGAGCAGGCAAACGACATGCACGGCTACGTCCAATAAACGTGTAAACCTTGAATGTGTTTATGTTTTATGTAGAATAATACGAGGTGTGTGAGAAAAGTAATGAGACTGGCAACACTGCGGTAGATCTGGCAACGTTGTGTCTACCGGCCTGTACTAAACCGGTTTGTTTATCGCTTCCACTTCCTCAGTCCGAGTTACAACTCCGTACAGCTAACACATTATTTTTGACAGCGCCATCAGTGAAGTTGCGTTTTTGTTGTGTGTTACAGAAATGGAGCATCGGAATTTAGAGCAACGTTGTGCAATAAAGTTTTGTGTTAAACTTGGTGAATCCGCGAGTGTGACTTTTGAAAAGTTGAAACTGGTCTATGGGGAACAGTGCTTATCAAGAGCACAAGTTTTCCGCTGGCACAAATCATTTTTGGACGGCCGAAAACACGTGGAAGATGAACCTCGCTCAGGGAGACCTTCAACTTCAAAAACTGACGAAAACGTTGAACGTGTGAGGGCTCTTGTGAGATCAGACCGTCGTTTAACAATAAGGATGATGAGTGAACAGTTAAATTTAAACACTTTCACCGTGCATCAAATTTTGACAGACATCATGACAATGCTCCGTGTCACACAGCAATTTCCATCAGTGAATTTTTGACCTCAAAACGCATTACTGTTGTTCCTCATCCCCCCTATTCACCTGATTTGAGTCCTTGTGACTTTTTCCTTTTCCCGAAATTGAAACATGTCCTAAAAGGACGTCATTTTGGAACTCTAGAGAACATTCAAAAGACTGTGACCGACCAGTTAAAAGCCATACCAGTTGAAGACTTCCAGCGCTGCTACCAATAGTGGGAACAACGACTCCGCCGGTGTATAGCTACCCAAGGAAACTACTTTGAAGGGGATAACATTGTTGTTTGAAAAAAATAAAAACTTTGGTTAGTATGAAATCAGTCTCATTACTTTTCTCACATACCTCGTATAACCAGAACCTTAAGCATAAAACAGTAAGTAACCCCAAAAGAAATAAGCAAGAAAAAGTAAAAAGTACAAGAAAGGGGGGGTTTCGGAGAGTATGGGTTGAGGGTGGACGTAAACAAAATATCTTATTGTACCGTCTGATAGGGAATACAAAAGTTATGAAACTTTGCAATTTGAAATATATCGATATCTACTACTGTTACCGGATTTTCGAGGATGGTTTTTAGCTCCTTAACATCAAGCTCAACCGATACAAAACAAATACGTGTCTAACGTTTTGACCTCTACTACTTATTATACCAAGTTTCAAAACAATCGGGGATGTGCAGTTCATGCACGTCTCTTGTCTGAGCAAAACGCAAAATATATAAGAAATGCAATTTTTTACAAAACGTGAAATACTATGTGTTTATAATTATAACAACGGATCATAAACGTCGTAAAAGTATTAATAATATTTTTGCCAACGTAAGTTTCAGATTGTTCAAGGCCTTAAAATCTGCGTAAAAGTGTTCATTAAAAAGTTGAAAAATCTACTCTAGACAGGCTAATGTTTGGTTTTTACGTACGTACGTCATTAAAAGTAGTTACACTATAATAATTATTATGGAAATTTTTCTTAATTCAATAATATCCACATTTATGTAACAAAGCAACAATTAATATGCAATTTTGCATAATGCGTGCTTAATAACGAAAAGTTAAATATGTTTATTCTTTCACGTACTTAAAAACACTTTAATTATGACTGCCAAAGGTCATCTCATTCTCATCTTCCCTGATTCAATAAATATTCCAAAGTTAATACGAAAACCATCATTACTGTAAACTACACCTAGAAAATTAAACATGTCCATTCGGCCACTTTCACAAGAATTACAGAATAAAGCAATACAAGAACTCAACGAGGTGCCAAATCGACTACGTGATGATTTAGATCATATCCTGGAATGGATACGCCAACAATCCCATCTAAAAGCTAGGACTGGTAAGAAAATGTTAATTTGTTATTTGATCACTTTTAACTGATTTATTTTAGATGATCAATGGCTTTTAGCTTTTCTGCGTTCTTGTAAGTTTAGCCTTCAAAAAACTAAAGAAAAATTAGATTTATATTACACTGTACGGACTATTTCTCCATATTACTTTAAAGATAGAAATCCATTTTCAGAAGATATTCAGGGAGTTTGCAAATTAAAGTAACAATGATATTCAACTATCTTATTCAGATTTTAAATACATGTAAGCTTTTCAGTATGTTTATTGTATTACCTGAGGAATCAAATCCACTAGCGCCTATGAGACTTCTTGTAGCATCTGGCAATGGTGATCCCGATCTGGCTCCTATAAAAATGTGCGTCAAATTTATCTTAATGTTAGCAGACATTAATACGTGGGAAAACGACACCTTCGTAATAAACGGTCAAGAAGCTATTTTTGATACGAAAGATGTGCCTTATAAATTCGCTGCACAATGGACTTTAAATACATTAAAAACAGTTTCAATCCTCTTACAACAAGCTTATCCTGCAAGATTAAAAGGAGTGCATTTTATAAACGTTCCTCCGCTCGGTTATACCATTATTAATACTTTTAAGTCGCTTCTTTCAAAAAAGCTTGGTGATAGGGTGAGATTATTTTTAAATTTTATAAATTTCAATTAATCACTTACTCTTATGTTGGTTTTCTAGATCCATATTTATTTAGAGAATGATTTTGATAGTCTGTATAAAGCTGTCCCACGCGATATTTTTCCTGAAGAATATGGGGGAAATGCTGGACCATTAAGGGAATTATCAGGTATTGAAGTATATATTATTGGAATCAGGAAAGAAGAATACCCCATTCTCCACAATGATACATGTTATTCAAAGATAAATGTATGAATAAATCCTGTGAAGTATATCGGAACTTGCAACATAAATTAGTGACGCGAGGATCTTCTTCCTGATTCTAATAATACTGCGTATCAGTAACGTGTTAAAACCACTACTAGCTTAACGCTTAATATTAGACAAAATGTTTATTTTTTATTTAGTTGCTTTATTTCTCACTAATTTCTCATTTTTTTTGTAGAAAGATCGAGACATAAATTAGAAAGCTATCACGAGTGGTTTCAAGAAGACGCTCAGTACTTTTCGGATGAATCGAAAAGACCTGGGAAACCGAAAACTGAAGATGAATTGTTCAATGTAGATGGTTCTTTTAGGAAATTGGACATAGATTAAACAATGAACATTCTTACAGTTTATCACTGACTATTATATTAGGTATCTTTGAAGTTTAATATTTTTGCGGTTTAAGAATATAAACGTATCTATTCATGTAAACTTATCTGAAAAAGCGGAAATAAAAAGAAAAAATACTATGAAAATTAATCTGTGTTACTATCCAAACAAAAGGCATCCTGGCTGATGGTTCTTCATCAACCCCACTAAACATTATACCGCTAGCGGTTGGGCGAGTGTCAATACAGCGCGGGACATATAGGATTAGTGCTGACCATTCACAGTCGTTTTGTAATTGGCAAAATGACGAACGTGGACGCCAGCATGGCGGAGATTTGGCCATCTTACAGATGGTTCTTTAATACAAGCCCACCATCAAATTGTAGCGGGAAACTGTCAAACTTCAACGTTTTAGTTGCAACAACCCAATAACCAAATAGAGGCGACGTTTTGCATCAAACAGGGTATTTTTAGACTTTTTCGGCTCGTTGAGCTTCTTATATGCGATTTATTATTTTAATAAAAGAGTGTTAAATCTTTAAACTAGAATTAATAATAATAAAATACAAAATACTTGAACGAAATACACTATTCGTAGAATTATTATTGCAGTATAACGTATTATGCTTCTGTTTATTACAGCATAAATTTTTAAAAGTATGGCAAAACCAAAATGATTTATCATACATACGAAGCTTGTTGGAAAGATTACTGCAATCGGATACTTCCGGTGCTGTCAGCGTTGTGCCATTATCAAATTCGAAAAATTAGTCACTTCTAACCTATAATTCAGTTAACAGTTCGTAACCAAGCTAACCAGTTCTGTTTGCATAACGCTTTGAAAAAAGTAATTTTGTGGAAACATAGAACTTTGCTATTTTCGAAGCAATTTAACATCCAAACAATGCATCGAGCGGTTTTATGCGGCTTTTGGTAAGAAAGCTCCATCGAAGAGAACTGTTTATACTTTGTTTCGGCTTGGACGTTTATTTCTCAGTAATGAATTTCATGAAGGTCATCCGTCCATGTCTGTTGTTGCCACTAACGTTGATGCTGTGCGTGAAATGATTGAGCGAAATCGGCATGTGACATACCGTGAAATAGGGGTCATCTTGGGCATTAACATGAAAGCAATACACGATTCTACACGATCATTTCAACGTACTAAAGCTTTGCAGTCGCTGAGTGAAGCTCAAAAAAAGAATCGCGTGAATGAGTGCAAAGAAATGCTGAATAAATTCGACCGAGATCATTCTGGACATGTGGCAACCATAGCTTTAGAGGATCGAAAAACTGTGAACGCTGATTGGTACACAACAATTTGTTTGCCGGAAGTCACCGGTGAAATTAGAAAAAAACAATCCAAATCGGTGCATCCTTCATCATGACAATGCAAGTGCCCACACAGCTTCACAATCTGTCGACTGTTTAGCCAGTGAAAAAGTAAAATTGGAGTCGCATTGTTCGTATTCGCCAGATCTAACACCAAATGACTTCTTTCTGTTCCCAAAAATCAAAAACAAAATTCATGGTGAGCGTTATTCTTCGCCTGAAGCAGACGTTGAGGCATTTAGGCAACTGGTTTCTAAGGCACCAGCCTCAAATTGGAAAAAATGCTTCGAAAATTGGTTTGAGTGTATGCAAAAAGTTTATTGATGCTAAGGCAGAATATTTTAAAAAATAATAAAGTCATTTACTAAATTGTATATCTGTGTTTTTCTTAACCATTTGCATAAATCTTTCCAATAAGCCTCGTACATGTTCATTCAAGCAAATGACAGTTTTTAAAGTAGATAAATTTTCGTTCGTTTCAAACATCATTCACGCAAACATTCTTTGATATTTAAATGATAAAACTGGTTAGGAATTATTTTTAAGAATCTGTTTGTTTATTTCTACAAAGGTTTTCTACAATGCTTCCAGATATTTCCCTGATACACTGGCGAGCAAAAGATATAGATCACTTTGAAACTGCGCTGTTCTAAGTTTAAATTTACAAATTGTAAATCGTTGTACTAGCAGACGCTGAGTCATTAGGTTTCGGAGAAATGTTATCTGTGAGTATGGAGAAGACCAGGACAAAGATATGCTCGAATTTGTATTGACGAACGACTTCCATTTCTTCACAAGCACGCACAGAGTTAGTCTTCATACAGAATGGCTCTCTGACAGCTCACAGGTACATTACGGAAGTTTTAGAAGATCATGTTATGCCTTTCATGCTCACCTTGGGCGAGTATGGCATTTTCATGCAAGATAATGCAAGACCTCACATAGCTAAACTTGTCAGCGAATATCTGGATAAAGTGGGCATTAGGCGGTTTTGGCCAGCACTTATGCTTTCCGATTCAATATTGACTATTAATAACGAATTACAATTTTTAAATATAAATTTAGAACAAAAAATATCAAAAAAACAAGATAATTTCAAAGTGACCTAAATTTTTTGCTCGTCAGTGTATATTATGTCTGCGTATATGCCCCGGCCCGACGTCTACAGATATTGTCGAACCGTTGCTGTAGGTGCTGGCCGAGCATGGAGTGGGCAATAATAGATGTTTGCTGGGACTGTTTTAAAAGGATCCATAAAGGTACCTGTAACTGTTTGTCTTGTGACTTTCTTGCTTTCTTGCTGGTGCTCGGTGGTTCGACGCTTGGGCGCCAGATTTGATAAAAGGGTTTACTCCCCCACCTCGACCTTGAGGCGGTCAGATGAGGGCCCACCGGGCAGCTACGATGGAGACCCGGTGACTCCAGGAGTCGACGGCTGAAATAAAAGGTCTATGGTGCTAATAAATAAATGGCACAATGAAAACCTAAACAATATTTATTAAGCAGGCACAAATGTATAAGCAGATGATTAGAAATATAGGCGAGCAACTACACACTAAAAGCCTACAATCCTACCCAGGCAGTGCAGCAAGAGGGAAGAGGTGCAAATCAATGGGGTCGGTTAAGGATTTGGATCTGGTGCTCTCTAGGGTTTTGGGCCAGGAAGGAAGACGGCTAAGAGGCTACCAGTGGTCCTGGTTTGAATCGGCCGCTCACGGCGACAACGGGAAAGCTTGCTGATGGTTTAGCCGGCGAGGGACCGGATCTACCGTTCACGCTGACAGACAAACTACAAGCGGAAGGGAGCCAACCAACTCAACGCCGACACCGAAAAAATTGCCCTTTGGATTGGCCGGCGGCAGACCGAATCGATCGTTCACGTCGACAGTCAAACCACAGGCGGAGGACGGAGGAAGAACGACTCAGCAGTGACGGACCAAATCTATCATTCACGCCGACAGTCAAGCCACAGGCTGGAAGACGGAGGAAGCTAGGTCTAGGACGGAAAAAAGAAAGACAGGCGGTCGTAAAGGATAAGGCACCTAGATATCAGACGGGTTACCAATATACTTACTATCTCCAGACTATTTTTAAGAAATGCTGGATCTGGCTGGAGAACTGTTGGAGCGGCTATGGCGACTGCAACTGCCTTTTTGGATGCGGGTATGTGTTTATATACACGGTCGGTCTCCCTTTACTAGCAACTTTTGATTTTGAAAATGCGTGGTAGGGGAGCAAACGACAAGTGGGAAAATAGTTTAGCGGTGCGCCCCACTAATGAGGCAAAAATAATTATTTTACTCAATTATAATTAACTCTACTGTGGGTTCACCATCTAACTATTGGATGGCGGTGACAAATGCATTTTATAAATCGAACGGAATTGAAATGCAACTTCCCTTAGAACAAATCCCACAGGAGATAACACTGAAAGAACATAAAATTACCGGTGGGTTGTCCCAGACAACAAAAAATTAATTTCGATATAGTACACTTTACAGGTACAGTGCCGGTAAATAAAACCGGTGCACCATACAAATTTTAAAATTACCCTTTGTAAATCTGTCTTTCAGTTTAAATAAAACTATTATATTCTACATTTACCTGAACAAAGAATAAGTGTCGGTTTAACAGTAAAGTCATAAATAACTGTAATGAATTGTGTGTATGGTAAGTTATTTGTACGCTTGAACATTCTAACAATACATGTTAATTCCTATATTTGAGCAGCAGAGTAATAAAATTTAAAATATTTGCAGCAAACAATACAGAAAATAGAGTTAATTCTTGGAAAAGAGAAAGTGATTTTGCAATTTTCAGGAATGAAAATACCGAGGGTGTTTAAAAAGAATCTTGTAATCAGGAAATAAACTCTCTTTTTCTAGAATATTCGGTTTTTGAAATGTAATAATAATCAAAACGACCCCCACTTTTGCTACAACTTGTAGCCTACAAGATAGCAAGAATTAACCTTAGTTTCTTGACGGCCTTCACAAGTGTTACATCAGTCTGTTTTTTTACTTAATCTTCGTCAATTTATAAAATAAATTCATACATTTGTGTTTTCGATTCTTATTCTAATTTTAAAGAAAGGTAAGCTAAAAAAAGTGAAATGATGTACTAGAAAAGAAAAACAAGACGCGAGTCTTTAAAAAGTTAAATACTAATTAGCAATTATTATTTCTGATATTTTGTTTATTATAATGTAGGATATTTGCTGTTATAAAAAAACTTTTCACTAACATTAAAAAAACTCGAAGTGGTTTATGATTATATAACTCTAAATTATTTTGTATAGCTATGCTATTTAATTAATGATGTCATTTACTGCCAAAATATTTTGCAATCCAACAAAAACCATGTTTTCTTTTGTTGCTGATATTTACGAGCTACTACAAGGGTTTAAGATACTAAAGTACCTTATTCATTGAACTGACGATCCACCTTAAAGCTTGATGAAAAAGTGAGAAATTTTGTTAGAACCGACGTATCGTCAGACAAGTGTGTCTCGGTTTTATTTGCCGGCACTGTACATTTCCTTTTTCTTAATTCTAATTAGTATTACTAACACGCCCTGTAGGTAGCGGTAAGTATATTCGATACATCTTGTAAAAATAACGTTTAGTTTTTCTAATATCACATGTAGTTATTAGAACAGGTTTTGCTGATTACTAGAAGTTCCTTTAAATGTTATAATTACAATTAATATGTAAATTCGCACAGTGCGTATTTAATAACAAAAAGGTAAAAACAGTCTATTCACGTTAAACCAACTTGATTATAATCAGTAATGGTTATTAAGTCTTTTCTGTTTTAGCTAATATTTGAAAGTAAAAAATACTATTGCTGCCATAAAATAAAATAAAAAAATTAAAGATGTCTATCCGGCCACTTTCACAAGAATTGCAAGATAAGGCAATACAAGAACTTAACGAAGTCCCTAACAGATTACGTGATGATTTAGACCATATCCTGGAATGGATACGTCAACAACCTCATCTAAATGCTAGGACTGGTAAGAAAACGTTAATTTGTTATTTTATCACTTTTAATTGATTTATTTTAGATGATCAGTGGCTTTTAGCTTTTTTGCGTTCTTGTAAGTTTAGCCTTCAAAAAACGAAAGAAAAACTAGATTCATATTATACTGTACGGACTATGTGTCCCTACTACTTTAAAGATAGAAATCCATTTTCCGAAGATGTTCAGGCCATTTGCAGATCAAAGTAATAAAGATTTAACTATTTACTTTTTTCAAATTTTAATTATTTAGCAAATACGTAAATTTTGCAGGGAGTTTATCCCATTGCCCGAAGGACCGAATCCACTAGCACCAAGGAGGTACCTTATGATTACTAGAAATAGTGATCCCGATAAAACTCCAATAAAAAAGGTCATTAAGTTTGCCTTAATGTTAGCCGATATACATATGTATGAAAATGACGCTTTCATAATAAACGGTCAAGAAGCCATTTTTGATGTGAGAGATGTGCCACATAAATTTGCTGGGCAGTTGACTCTGAATACATTAAAAACAGTTTCAATTCTCTTACAGCGAGCTTATCCTGCAAGATTAAAAGGGGTGCATTTTATAAATGTTCCTTTAATCGGTTATACCATTATAAACACTTTTAAGTCTCTTCTTTCAAAAAAACTTCGTGATAGGGTGAGCTATTTTTAAGTTTATATACAGTAGAAGTTTTAATTAGCTCTGATACGGGTTTTCCAGGTACATGTTTATGCAGAAGATGATTTTGATAGTTTGTATAAAGCTATTCCTCGGGATATTTTTCCTGAAGAATATGGTGGAAACGCTGGACCATTAAGTAAATTAACAGGTGAGTAAACTCTACATTTAGCGTGCTAGATAACTTTTAGGTTTCTGATGATAATATAGGAAATGATAATCTCCTGTAAAAAAATTGAGACGGTCGTGTTATGTATACAGGGTGTTCCGCGACTTGACCGACAAACTTATGCCATATATTGCAGGTGTCATTACGATCAAGACATATTATATAAACTATAGATGAATTCCTCTTCGTTTCGCAGATATCAAAGCAAATTTAAATAAAATTGATAAAAAAAAAGAAAATCTATTCACCAATGAATAACAAATTAAGATAAAATTACAGCAACTGTTCAAAATGAGAACCGCCATTTTTTAAACATACAGCTACCTTGGAGCTATAGAATGTTGCCAGTTAATTCCTGCCAACTCATTTTTAAGAGAATTAGTGGCTTCAATTATTCGGTTAATCAAATCAAACCTAGAGGCGATAAATGACCCCTGGAATATATGACCCCTGGAATATATGGTGTAAGTTTGTTGGTCTTATAATGTATTTAGGGTAAATGCACCTAATTACGTCCAGCTCCAGCCGTCCACCAACGAATCAATTATTGTTTTATAAATAAATTATGGCACCATAAATAACGGAGATTTTTAGCTTTGTGTTATCTACCATCCTTCGTTCTAAGGATTATGTTACATTTATTCCGGTAAATAAAAATTATATGTTAATTATTAGCATTTATTTACTGCCAGTACGTGATTGTGTTTACTACGGCTGCCATTGCGTGCGTTTTTATTAACGAGAAACGGTTGCATTCTAGGTGAGATTTGCGCATTTTTGTGGACACCTTCGTAAAGATTTTTGTTTGGTAAGTTAAAGCAATGGTCCTTCTTAATATTTAATACAAAAAATCCTAACTTTTAATTAAACAAATGTCGAAAATAAGGTAGGCAGAGTACCGGTATTCACAGATTCGTCTAGTCACCCGCTCGCCGCCTTCTACTGTCGTGCAGTAGGTATTCCACAATACTGAGATTTTATATTATTGTTGCTCGACTTTTTAATTTAATTTTGTTGATTAGCACTCACATTTATTAATCTTTCTATTATTTATTTGATGGTTATTATTCTCTTCAAAAAAAATCTAATTTTAGGAAGTCAACATGTCCAAACAACCAACTTAAGTGAAAAAATTAACCTTTAAAGAGTATCATGTAGAAAGTAGGAATTAAATTCATTTGTTTATTAATTTTTTACTTATTTTGTATTTGCATGTATTTTTTAAAATAAATTCTTTTCGTTTCAATAAATCGTTTATGAGCAAATGCAAGAAAGGCATAAAATTGTTAAATTATTTTATGCTTATGGCGGGTAATGAAGATATCGCTAAAAAATATTTAATTTGCTGAACATGTGATCCGAAGAAAGCTTCCAAGAACTCATATGTAATCATTTAAGAAATAATCATTTCTCACGTTTATACGATGTTTATAGCTTTGTTTCTTAAAGGGCGGCTACTAGGACCTTGACGGCGGATTTTTAGTAAATAGCGGCGGATTACGGGGCCAAAGTGTCGGTTTTAATGAATTATTTTTTTTTCTCATATAAAACTAAACGTTTAATGACTTTTGACGATTGAGTATGTATATCATTTAAATATGCATAACTATACAGAAAGTTTCATTGATAAATATTATTTCGTTTTAAATTTAAACGAATTTGAACTTCAAATATCCTTTAGGTGGCAGAGGATTGGTGCTTTTACCCTATATGCTAAACTATCTAATACTAGGTGTTAGCTTAAACAGATTTTTAAAGAAGTAAGAATAAATTTAATTTACTTCTAATTGGTTTAAATTAAAAGAATAGCACCTCATAGCTCTAATTCTAGATATATTTTTCTTACTTCATTATAAGAAACAAGACAAAATATTTCTTTTTCAATTAACTAACCTCTAATTCTAGTCACTGTTTCAGAGAAATTGGGGCATAAATTTGAAAGCTACTACGAGTGGTTTCAGGAAGACTCCCAGTACTTTTCAGATGAATCAAAACGGCCTGGAAAACCAATAAGTGCAGATGAATTTTTCAATGTAGATGGTTCTTTTAGGAAATTGGAAATAGATTAAGCAATAAATATTTTGTTATTGTTTTTTCTTGCAGTTATATAATCACTGAGTTTTAATGTGTTTGTTATAGTTTCATGTTCAGTGTAATTGACACATTAGTTTAATCAGAAATCAATTTTACTTTTTTACGATTTTCATTAATGTGCTACTAACTAGTAAAATCATTTTGACATAACCGTCCCGAAAAAACTTCTGTCCATGACCTTGTGTATAAATAGAGAAGTGAGTAGTTCAAGAAATTCTAAAAATTCTAGATACAAATGATCTCTTCAATTTGCCAGGTTCAGAGGAACAAGTCTTCACTCTTTTGAAATTTGTCGAACAAAATGATAATTCTCACCAAAAGGCTGAAGAAGCGTTATTGAAAAGTATTGAAGACGAGCTCAATATAACTTTGAGTAACTTGAAAATCAAACCACAAAGAATAAGGCTACCCGGAGTTGCGCGTAAAAGGTTTGAATATCTCATTACACAAGGTCTTCTACCATAAAAACCAGAACACAAGCACTTAGAGCTACTGCAGGAAATCAAGGTTCAGATAAGGAATAGAATAGATACATCTAAAGGCTCTTGAAAGAATTCTGATTTATTCTCTATGTGGATTCCCGCGATCTTTGCATTATGCTTTTGTCACTTCAAAACTAAGGTGTCTTATTTAAGAATAAAGTAAAATCAGCATATTACTGGATAAATATTGTACACCAACAAAGGCTGGGAAACATAAAAATATTTCTTTCCGTAAAAAGTATCAAATGCACCTGTCAATGTCTTCATTCTCATGCTGACACTCTTCTTTTGCTAAAAGTTAGCATAATCGGTTTTTGTCTCCATAATAATATCTTGGCAGCTTCGATTGTTAGCTTTAGAACCGATGTTAATGCACCCTGTGGCAAAATTTGATTTGTGCAGCCTCCTATCCCATACGAGACAATACAAACCAAAAAAAAATTAATTTGAACCTCTAATATAGTAAGTAAAGCCCTGAGGCCTCACTGAAGACGACTCTGCTTGTCTTGATCAGTATTCTGGGTTTTAAGGCTAAACAGCTATAAGAATCTAAACTGTGGAGAATAGCAAGATCCAGGATTCAGAAGAGGTACTTACGATTGCATTCAGCATTAGGGTTCTAGATATTTTGACTGTTTTAATCATACGCTTCATGAGATCCCGGAGAAAGAAATTTGTCTAAGCTGTATCATGGACTGTCATGGTCAACAACTGAAACTTCCTTTTCTCATCATGGATTAACAGACATTTGAATGTTTGGTTAATTAGTTTCAAAATAAGAAACGAAACAAAACACTATTAAAGAATGATCTAAAACAACCGAAATTTAAATACAAAAATGAAGAAGAGTATTCTTCCAAAATCACCTTTGGTCCTCTTTGGGAACTTTGAGAAGTAAATGAAGGTTAAGTATTATATTGGTAAATTCTAAGATTTACCGGTTTCCGGACTTATACAATAACAGATACATATATTTCAAAAACGATATTCAAAAATAAGTTGTTAAACAGGGTAAGTATTTAAAAACTGTAGAAGATCAACCAGTCGATAAAGCTGTTACACAATAATAATTGTAATGACTACCAAACCTTGTGTAATTAAAACTAAAAGGTCACAAAAGCAAAGTTCATTTATAGAAATATGTTTGGTGTTAATTACGTATGTATTTATTATGTATAATAATACCTAAAATATACTTAGTTATTATAACTAATTACTGGAAACTTCTTTGAATTTTCCGATGTACGCAATCGTCTAACAAAACAACAATGACTGTGTGAATTTGCATAGTGCATGCCTAATAACTAAAAAAATAAAAACGTTAAGTACTTACATTAAAACCAGTTTAATTGTGATTACCAAAGGTTGTTTAATTTTTTCTACTATAGTTAATAATTATTTGTGCTATTGCTGCAATAAAATAGAATTTAAAAGTTAATTAGCATGTCAAATCGGCTGCTTTCGCGAGAATTGCAAGAAAAAAGCAATACAGAAGCTCAAACGGTGCCCAATCACCAGTGTTACCAAAAAATTAGAGAGTCTTAAGAACCTTGAATTGCTGAAGTGGGTTAAGTTCGTCACAAACTGCACTAAATCTAAATTAACCGAAAACATACGTAAAATAAGTGTATCGCTTTATTTGTTAAGCAGTGTAATATGAAAACGACTAATATTCTTTATAAAATTTTTGAATATTCCCTATTAGCAAAATAGTACACGCCTTTTTATTGTTTTACAACAAAGGCAAAGATACTAAAAGTCCCCGCCCCTAGCCCTGTTGCTCTAGGGATGCGGGTGGAAACGTGCCTTTTGTCGGATTTTTGCTTATAACTCGGAAATCGTGCGTCGTAAGGTGAGAAATATTCCTTACAAAACAGAAGATAATTAAATTTTCTACAAAAACGTTCATATTCATTTATTTCCTCTGTGCTATAGTTTCCGAGGTATTCGCCAGAGCAAGTCGATAATTTTTGAAAAACTTTTTTTGCCTCACATTTTTCGTCGAAGTTGTCCTAATTCCTCAGCCTTATGTTTTCGGAAAAGTCGTCAGACAGGAAAATGTAAAGCATTAGATCTCCTCCTCTACGTATATTTATTAATTTACCTTCGACACATCAGAAGATACAGCAATTTAAAGTTTTCGGATAAATTTCTTGATTTCTCAAGAACACCATACTTTCGTTATTATTGTTATTTATGTACTAAGAAACTGGGATTTGCCAAGGATAGGTAAGATTTTTCCTAAATTTGACAGGTAGTGTTTAAGTTAATTTTACTTTTAGGTTAGAGCACAGATTAAATAAGAGTCAGATGTTTCACTTCGAGAGATTTGTGGATTCTATTGCGCTCTCTCTCTCTCTCTCTCTCTCTCTCTCAAAGCAAGTCCCAGAACTGGCTACTTTGACATATACTGCGCAAGCATGTTGTTTTAAGACGTACGCCACTCAATTCATAAAAAGCGTGTAAAAACGTAGGCGTGGTAAACTCTCAGAGCTGCAAATGTAAATGCGCAGAGACAAAAAATGGGAACATTGGTGGTATAGGGCAGGGGTCGGTAACCTTTTTTTGAGAAAAAAACTATTTTATCCCAAATGTTCAACCCAAGATATACAAAGAGCCGCAGTGGATAGAGGAGGGCGTTTGGGATACAATATTTTAACGCAATATGGGTAAATATACAGTGTGTCCCCGGAATGACTCCACTTTAGGTATAATTGGTCAGAAATTTTTGAATCTCGTTTTGATGTTTTGGGATACCGCTCTGCTTGGTCAAAAAAAAATTTCAAGCACATCTTTAGTTTTTAAAATCCAAGACGGTCGTGACAATTGAGAATAAAAGTACCATTTCGGCCAATAACACGGCAAAATGTTAGTAAGGAAAAATGTTCAGAATATGAAATTATGACTAAATGCAAAATTTCACAAATATCGGATGACTTTGACTAAATCAGTATTTGATTTGTATTCTTGCATTGTAACTACAACTTCGATGGGAAATGTCTGCATGCATAGCGCTGCTTGATGAATAATACAATGAAATGTAAAAACATCGTGTTCCACATTTTATTTGAAGAGGATAACAAAGCCTTTAGGTTTCCCCGTCATACTGGGTGCTCTATCTATAGCAACAGACACCAATTTATTGATGTCAATTTCCGTAACAGTCACAAACCCCAAAATTGCTGCAGAGGTATCTTCACCTCGAGTTTGTTCTTTAAGTGGTAGCAAAGCCAGTAATCTGAAACATACCGTCCCAGAAGACTAACTAGTGCGATCTCCTTCACGTCACATGCCAGAGAAAATACAGATGCCGATTTTATATCATCCATCTGTTGATCTGTTACATTCTTGCCCATCTTAGTTGTTCTGTCTCGAACAGTTTTTGCGGATAGAGGAGTGTTTTTAACTTTTTTATTAATACCTTTTTTATTTTTGAAGTCAGAGTAGAGCTGTTTGGCCATACTTAAAACGCACCTTTTTTGGTAGATATATTAAGAAATGAAAACGTGAATACCTCTGTCATTCCGAAAAGAGCCATAGCCGCGTAGTCGAAGAGCCACATGCGGCTCGCGAGCCGCGGGTTGCCGACTCCTGGTATAGGGACTGAAATATCTGACTCTTATTTAATCTGTGATTAGAGCTGACAGCGTTGTCAACATTAGTAATCAGGAAAATATCTTTAGAACATACTGGATTTACTATTTTTTTGTTAATCGTTAGAGTAATAATTATCTAAATGATGCTTTTGGCAACGTGTTTAGTTTTTACTCAGAAGTTGTATAGCCAACCTTATCATAGGTATAAGAGAAAAACACGATCGTTGCGACCTCTATTGGAGATTTAAAGAACTAGGTGATCACACTGTTGTCATAACAGTAAAACATCGTTAGAAACTAGAACATATATTATAGATCTTCAGATTTGAAGACTTATAGTCAGCTCTGACAACTACACTAAACATACGTGTAGGAGAAAAACCAGCGTATAGTGATTATACAAGTAAAACAACTCTTAAAAAAGCGGGAAATTAGCTCGTAAACAAACCAGCAGGGTTGGAGGATGGTTCACGTTTCTATAATATATGTCACGACGGTCGAACGCCGAGCCAGCGGCCGAGCGAGGTTAGATCAGTGTCGTACACTATACTTGCAGCGTATTGATACCTGAGTTACTTTTATAAATAACTCAATCAAAAGAGATATTCAAAAATTGTGTAATTGAGTAAAGGTTCAAATAAAGCATAGTACACTTGTCGGAATATTGTATAACAAATTGATGACCCCATTTCAAATCACAACTTAATTATGTCAACTGCTATAAGAACTGCAAATTAAAATTCAGCGTAAGTCAGTCATTCCTTGATTATTTAATAATTAGTTTAGAAACAAAATATTTTCAACCTGTACAATGTAATTTAGTCAGTAAGTTTGTATCAAATGTAATATAGCATGTAATTTTGTCTTTGAAAAACAAGATAAATAATATTAGTGTAATTGTTAATAAAAAACAATAATTGTACATAATACATGTAGATATAAATAAGAAACATTTGTAACAAAATAATTTTTTTTATAAATTACTAAGTAATAAATATGAAAACACAACCAATTTATTTAGTGATTTATTTAAATGTAACCATTGAAGATAGATATTTGAGTACGAGAACAATAATGTATCTAAAATGTATTGTGATAAAGATTTCTTTGGATATTTATGCATGATTTACATCCTCTTCTTTAATTTAATACAATGCCATTATAAATTTGATAAATTGAGATTTAATAACAGAAAATGCAATGGTAGCCTTTCTAGTAATTCATAATGTCCGTAAATAAATCTACAGAGCCACTGAAACTAGCGTAGCGACATCTGTTCGAAATATCGGTATTACCCACCAACTCTTACTTCAAGGTCATCAGTCGGCGTTTAAAACGAACAAAGGATTTTTAAAGAGTTGGTCTACTTTATATTCCGTATACGCTGCTTTTACATCATATGCCATTGCCATTAGTCATGAGAATTTGACATTTTCATTCTGTATATAATTTTGACAGGTAGCGCCTAAGTTAATTTTACTTTTAGGTTAGACCTGACAGCATAAGATTAGTAATCAGGAAAATATCTTTAGAACATACTAGATTTACTATTTTTTTGTTAATCATTAGAGCAATAATTATGTAAAAGATGCTTGTGGCAACGTGTTTATTTTTTACTCAGAAGTTATACAGCCAACCTTATAACATACGTATAGAAGAAAAACACAATCGTCGCGACCTCTATTGGAAATTTAAAGAACTAGGTGATCACACTGTTGTCATAACAGTAATTGTACGTTCGGGTGGTCGCACTCGCACGCACTTGGTTCGCATTTTTTCGGTGCCGTGCCTTCGGTTGGTAAATTGCCCCAGCACGGAACGAGTACCGTGCCTTCGGGTGGTCGCACTGCACTTTCTCGGGTCACTCAAAGTTGCACTGTTTTACTTCACGGTGCATCTAGCGTTTGTGTAATTTCAAACTATAAAATGGCGGGTTTATTAAAAGATTTGTTGAAGAGTTAGCAGAATCTTTCCTTTTTGTTCTCTAATGTTGTTGAATTCGTTATAAATAAAATCTAAATTGTCATTTCAGATATTACTCTTTTTTTAAATCAGTTACACTTCGGATTGCTGTCAGTACAAAAGCTTAGTTTATAAAAGAAAACTTGAAAATAATACTCGTTTTTAAATTACCTACCTGCGTTTTGCACTTCTACTTAGTTATTGCTAAATGTTAATACTACATGCGTGTTTCGGCGGGCAATAAATTCTTTCATTTCAATCAGGTGCGAACCACACGTTTTCAATTTGGCGTGGTTGTTGCCATACTCGCGCGGTGCCTGTGCAACTCGATCACGTGATCGCATTGCCTCGGTGCATATTCAGTATGTACTAGCACGGTGCTAGTGCGGTGCCACCCGAACGTGCTATATAACATCGTTAGAAACTAGAACATATTGTTATGATATGGAGAGCTCTTTTTCTCAGGGTCCTTATTTTTCTTCGTTTGGTTCTTAATTTTTTTATTAAAACGCTATTTTCTTGACAATATTAATTTATTTATTTTTTACTGTCATTACATTTATCAAACAAAAACAAACTTTTTTTTTTAACATTTTCAAATATCACTACATTTTTAATATCATCACATTTACATTTTTAATATCGTCACATTTCCCCTCCATATTAATATAAATTTTAAGCGTTTTATACTATAGCTTAAATTTTGATTAATATTAACTAAAATATACTCAATTGTGAATTCCATTACAATTTGATCTTTGTTTCTTTTATTTGTTTGCATTGTTTTGTTTCATGATATACATAATCATTTTTTTTAATGGTGTTTTATTTTATGTTTTTATTCTAACCTTAATTATTTGAATTGACGGTCTTGCACTTTGACATTTGTCGAACGTCATTTTGACATTAGGCAACTGTCATTCATTTGTTTTGTCATTTTTGACATTTGTTAATTGTCACTTTGACATTACATTATTTCAACAGAACAACAATTTAAAATTTTATAAGTTTAGTTAGCATTATTAACATTTTATACAGGATTTTTTTTTATTGTTTTTTTTTAACTCAATATTCGATATTTTCATTTTATTTCACATTTCCTTCCTATTTCTCCCTTATTTTCCTCTATTTTCCAACTAGCTTTCATTCATGCTGCATTCATACAAATCATTTTCTACAACTTCTTAAGAAATTGCAAAAATTATTTTCTCTAGTAGTAACGTTTTCTTCATATAACTTAACTCCCTGCCTCATTTATTTACTTCAATATCATATTTTGTCTTTACTTATATTAAGGATCATATTTTGACCTTTTCTTTTAATATTATCAATCATATCATTAATTATTTATTATTATTATCATTATTATTCAAATCTTCATAATTATCATCATTTTAATAATACTTCACTAATAATTATTTAACTCATTATGATTATCTTTAACACATTCATTCAAGCATCATTCATACCTTCTTGTCAATGTTCCCTATTCTTCTTTGGTTATTTTTGTCAACATTGGCTTCTAATTTTTACTTTAACATTCTCTTGTAGCATTTATTCTAGTTCTTTGATTTTCTTTCTTTTTCTGTATTTGTAATTTCTTTGTTCCTCTCGGACTCCTGATAGTAAATTCTTTAAATGTTCTTTCACTAGCATTTTATATTTTTCCATCCTTATTTTGGATTTACTATCTGTCTTAAATATTTTATACCTGGATTCCTTATTTTTCTTTCTAGTCTTATTTTTAGATTTTCTTTTAACTTTGATCCCCTCCAACCTCTTATTTTCCATTGTCATCTTCATTTTGTTTCTTCTTTCCGCTTTTCTTGCTCTTCTTAGTTTATCCTGCCAATTAATAGTACATTTCAATTTTTCTTTATTATTATTGTTATTTTGATAATTTTTTTCTTTTTTGTAATTATTCTTTATCTTATTTTTAAGATTTGCCTTTCTTATTGGTAAACTGTTAATACTTTCTTTTGGATTTATTCGTTTGTGATTTACTGAGAATTTTGCCATATTTTGAATCCCGCTATCTAATATACAATAATGACTTGGTCCATGATTACCTGCTGTTGATTTCTCTTCAACATTTTTGTTTATTTTTTCTAATTCTATTTTCACATTCTGCTGGTAGTTTTCTTGTGCTTTTTCTTGCTCCTTAATTTTCTCATTTATATCTGCATCCCTTATTTGTAACATGTTGATAATTTCTTCTTGGTGTCTTTCTATTTTCCTACGCATTTCATTCTGACATTCATCTATTTTATTATTCACCTCTTCTTGTATTTCACCTCTCATGTTTTTAACATTATTATCCCATCTATTCTCATCATCTTCAAATTTTCTTTTAATTTCTTCAAATCTTTTCTCTTGATTATGATTGATTTCTTCAAATCTTTTAGTATTATCTTGTTTAATCTCTTCTAATCTTTTAGTTTGGTCTTCTATTCTTTTAGTTTGGTCTTCAAATCTTTTAGTTTGGTCTTCAAATCTTTTATCTTGGTCTTGTTTCATTTCTATTAATATTTTAAGTAAATCTGGTTGTTGTTGTCTTATTTCTTTTTGCTCTTTATCTCCCTTTTCAACATCTCCCATGGTCTCCTCCATACTTGTACTTTCTTCTTCCATCTGTTGAATTTCAATATTTTCTTCCTCTCTTTTGTCCCTTTTTCTACTATCTACCGATTTACCTTGCTTTGACATCTTTCCACTACCAACAGACAACTAACAAAATGATAATTATGTCTTTTATTTAACTTGCCCTACCACGTTGGGACGCCAATTTTTTTTATGTTATGATATGGAGAGCTCTTTTTCTCAGGGTCCTTATTTTTCTTCGTTTGATTCTTAATTTTTTTATTAAAACGCTATTTTCTTGACAATATTAATTTATTTATTTTTACTGTCATTACATTTATTAAAAAAAAAAACAAAATTTTTTTATACTCTCTTTTTTATCATTTTCAAATATCACTACATTTTTAATATCATCACATTTACATTTTTAATATCATCACAATATGTTATAGATCTTCAGATTTGAAGATTTATAATAATCAGCTCTGGCAATGTTGGTTATAATTCATCTTTACCCTGTAATTACCGTTTCTTCCGCCGTTTTGACGACTGTTGATTCAAAGAATATTGTAAATATTCTTTGGTTTATTGTTTTCCCCTATAATCGGATATATCTCAGATATAACAATCTTGCAGTTTCACATAGAAGCACTCATCCAATTTGAATGAAATCGACGTGAAAACGCTTTCTTAAACGAACAATGAAAAAAGCTTTTCAATCAATATTTCAAATAAAAATTATGGGGTTGAACCATCCTGAAACTTCTTTCAAAACCCCCGTAGAAACCAACGATGCCACAGATTTTACTAAAAAAGCGATCATGTAGAGAGTAATTCAAAACTATAAGTTTACCCATTTCTTTGTTCCGCCAAAAACTCTCCTTAAGAGGGTAACAACTTGTTGAACTCTACATACAGTCATATAAGATACATATCATCCATAAACATCTCACTATTTCACAGCTTAGTTTTAGTTTCAAATATTCAGCTCAAGGTCTTTCAATACAAACAGTAATGCGCAACTAATCAAGAGAGTACAATAAGTATCTCCTTTCTTGCCATCATGTTATTTGTATTACTAGCCATATAAACCCTATCGTACACCGGGGGGAGAAAAAATAGCACATTCTCTCACTACTACTGCCTACTACCTTCTTCCTGAATTTGCATAGAATACCATATTGAAAGTTATTTTACAAAATAGGGCTTTATTTAATCTTTAATAATGGGTAAAATAAAAAACACTTCTTTAACAAAAATATGGCAACGCTGTGTAAATTAAGTATAGTTGTCAAAGAAAATACCAAAATAAAAATCTTGATAGTTAGCTATGAAATTTCCAGATTCATGGGCATTATTAAAGCAAACAAGTTTAACTGACAACCTAGAATACTCTGAAAGTATCTCTGTCATTTTTCAATACATGTTACTAAAAAGTGACACACATTCAGAGCACTCTAGAGTAGTCGAACACACTATAAGATATAATCTCCTTTTCAACGAACTCCGAAGGAGTCATTACTGAATTTGTGAAGTCTGTCTGCCCGCATTTTCTGTCAAATTCTAAAATTTTGACTTCAGATTTGGATTCTACATCAAAAACTAAAGACCACGTGGTATCTTTGTTTTTTTATAACTCTTCGGGAACATGGTCAAAATGGCGGCCGAAAATTGGAAAATTCTCAACATTTTTTTTTTTACTTTAGAATCGTATTCTACATCAAAAAATAAGACAAACGTGTACTTTTAGTTTTTTGATATCACCTCCGATACATGGTCATAATGGCTGCCGAAGTCTGAAAAAAGTAACAAAACGGAGTTCATTGTGGTTATGCTTTGCATTCCCAGATGTTTTAATTATAAACGTCTTCTTGCTATTTAGAAAAATTTAGGATTAAATCCAAAACAGGTAGTGACAGTATTTATATGACAGATAGTAATTTTTGACGGTATTTGTTATATGTGCTTACAATTAGAAAATATGTCACATGATGTCAAAACTTGAATGTTGAATTTTTTTAAACTATTGCAAAAATAACAAGATTTCAGAGTTAACTATCAAAATTTTTATTTTACTCTTTCATTCTACAAGGTTAATAAGTGGTTGGTGCAACAGGAAATTCAGACAGTACTGAATTGGAAGATTTGGAAAATATGGAAGATCTTATGGCCACCGTGTTCACCAGGACTAATGCAGTGTGATTTTTATTTATGGGGCTTATTAAAAGAAAAAGTCTATAAACAAGATTTTGGGAATTATTTGAATAGATTAAAGGATGCTATTCAGGATGCTATTGACGAGATTCCATCTGAGAGTTGCATCTAGAAGAAGATTAATTGGTCAGGAAAAAGGCAGTGGACTGATTGAGACATAAAATTAGACATTGGCTATTTAAGATGTTATTTAATCTGTACATTAGCTTAATACATAAAAGTTAATTTTTGAACACCCTGTATAAAATTTCGAATTTCTTAACTCGATAAAAGTTGTTTTCGAAATAAGCAAAAACTTTTATAAAGAATACATTTTTTTCATATCTTGCAATTTTTGGTCCATTACACCTGGTGTGATAATTCGCAGATTTTTTGAATTTTAAAATGAAAATCATGCAAGTCTTTCAATTACAGATAGAGAAAATGCAACTGTAACTGGCAAACTGAAAGCCTCATAACTTTGAACATAAACTGAAAAATTTGTTATTAGTAGATAAAAGCCTACATTTTTTCCCCACCCTTGTATATAACTAAATCATACAAGAAATAAAGCATGCAATTTGACCAATCAGAACAATATAAAGATATAATCACTTCATTAATTACAATCATGCCAAGATTTACTTATAGACAGACAAACCTTTTCATTTTTCTTGCAATATTTACTTTAATTTCTTTCATAAATTAGCCAAGTGTGTGATTTGAACGTTTTAGTCACTGCTTGGATTATATTTTTAGCACTAGTAGAATGCATCAAAACACAAAAAAAAGTCAAGAAGAAATTTTCCTATCAGTAATAGTATAATAGTCCAAGCGGTAACCACAAAATATTGACCGTCACTGAACACCCAACCAATTTATGAAAAAAGTTGAAAGCAGATACTGCAGGAAAAAAAATACAGCTCGTCTGTCTAAGCAAATCCTGGCACGATTTTAATTAACGAGGTGATTATAAGCCTATTATTCATTCACTCCAGCGTGATAGTAAAATTATAAAACATACTGCATTCGATAAGGTACCTCCAACAATTTTTGCTTGGGATTGTCTCCTGTTCTATTTGAAATAGTTTATTTACATTTACAATGTTAATTGCAATGAGTTGAACAAACATGTAGATTGTATTTTGTCAGAACAATATTTTAATGATAAATTTTAATACCAAATAGCATTAAAAAAATAAATTTGTTTGTAGCATTTGCTGCTATTGCAATTTTTCTCCAGAATTTTTGCTTTGCTCATTACTGTCAGTGTCTTACATGCATACAAAGTAAATCACAAATCAGAAATTTACAAAACAACAAAAAGCAACACAAACATGAATTAGAACACAAAAACAAACCAATGCCTCAACACAATACCAAAAAGTACTTACATTTTAATTTTGAAGTAGAGCAGTTTTATTCCTTAAAGAAAATAGATTTAACTGATACAGTAAAATGCAAAGTGTGACAAAATTTTTATTTAACAAAACTTTTAGTGTTATGTTGATTGATAATACTGACAATGTGTTTATATTAGCAACACTTCTTATTTCTACATACTTTACCATCATATTCTTTATAACAGCTCTTGTATTTAATTAAAATTCATTGACTGCATATAAAATGAAACTTTATTACTAGAAGTGAACATATACTGACACTTAAATAACTAAACAAACTATTATTAACTTAAAAATAACACGTACAGAAACTGTAGAAGCAAAAGCCAGATCTTTTACTTCTTTGCTTTCTTAGACCTGTGTCTGTCTCCGCTATCATCACGACTTCGTTTTTTATCATGTGAAGAACTCTTATGAGAATGCTTGGAAGGAGAATGCTTCGACTTAGAAGGAGAATGCTTCGACTTAGAAGGAGAATGTTTGGACTTGGAAGGACTATGAGAACTCTTAGAACTGGACGAATGATGTTGCTTGCTTGCCTTGCTGCTGTTGTGTTTATCCTTACTACTGCCGTGTCTATCTTTACTGCGATTAAGTTTATCTTTGCTAGATACATGATGTTTATCTCTGCTAGAAGAACTGTGTTTATCTTTACTTGAAGAATGTTTTGATTTGGAGGATTTAGGTTTTGGTTGAGTATCTCGATCTTCTTCAAAACGACGATCACGGCGGTCTTCTTCTGCTGCTTCTCTTTCCAAATCGGACCAATCTTTACCAGACTCTTCGTCAGTTCCTGCAAAAGATATCAAAAATAATTTATTTAACAAGACTAATTTAAATTACTATTTTCATACCTAAATCTTCCTCCGAATCACTTCTATCTTCACTCTCAGTGTCTCCTTCAGAATATTCTGAATCTTCATCACTTTCCTCTGAAACACTTTCCAAATCTGTTGGTTCATATGCATCATCTTCTTCTTCACTTTCAGAGTCCTGTGCTTCTTCTCCATCTGATTCTGGATCGAGGAAAGTCCAGCCCCCACTATCAAAGAATCCTTGTGGATCATCAGTAATAGTTTTCATAATTTTTATCCAGTTGAGTGATTGAACGCCTTCTGAATAACGAATGTCACACGAATTCAACCATTCTTTTACATGGTCAAGCATGTTCATAGGGATAGCATTTACCATAGCAACTTTTCGACTGTAATCTTTAAAAACAAACACCATATCGAAATTTTTCAAATGAAACTGGACTCTTTCAAAATGAACCAGTTCAACATCTTCTAGTGTAATAACAAATGGTGGCCATTCGGTTAGATTTACTAAACAACCAGAAGTAGGTTGAAGGAGAACTGTGGATCGGAATGGTGCTCCTTGGAAACCCAATTCGCGGAAAGGCGTGTCAAATTCTATTTCTTGTTTGGTCATTGATTCTACCTGTAGAATAAAAATTTATATTCAGAATATAAATTGTCTGAAAGTCTGTAACTTTTGAAGGTTAGCTGTTACTGTCATTTATTTTTATTTTCAGTAAAACTCGAGATTTTGATTTATTTTATGGATAAAAGAATAGCAAAACAGTGTTCTTGTATAATTGTTACCAGTGAGAAAATCAACCTGTCTCATTTCAATTCACCATTTTTCTTTTAGTTTAATATGACATAGTAACTCAATGTTGGGATACTGAACTCTTTATAGGATATGATGATATGAGAAAAATGATTCTCGATCACATCTGATAATCATCATTTCGATAATGATTTTGACAACAAGCTTTACGGTATCGTAAAATTGACGATAACAAACTAAATACCTGAAAACCCATATTGTTTTAAGTCTAATATCAATGAGTCGTATCATACCATATGTTCAGAATCCCATAGCAGATCTACCAATAATACAATAAATCACTGTTGTGCAGACAAAATGACAGAAATTTTTCAGTGGTAATATTAGTGATTGAATCACTTTGTTGCCAACAGCTTTGTCACCTTGAAAATTAATTACTGTCTTTTTATGTTCTAAGTTTTTGCTGCCATTCAATTTGAGGTTATGTTCAAAATGCCACTGTATGACATTTTAAACTTATTGTAATAAGAGTATACTTCAAACAACCACAGATACTAAAAGGTGTTTATGAAGATTCACCTGACTTAACCTGTTCCAACAATTGTTTTCATAGTAATAATAAAAATCAGCTTAACTTGGTTCAATTTTTGCAAACACTTTAAAAGTGTAAAAAGACAGTCAGAAAAACGTCACTTATTGCCATATAAAACAATAGGCACATTCAATACACATCTATATGAGTTAATTTGGGAGTGATCTCAGAGCAAGTAGGCACTAACTGTAATTTTGAATACATAACCTAAAATTCTGTTCAAAATAGATGTCACAGCATTATGTTTATCTCTAGACAAATTGCTCCAAGCATAAGATATGTTCATTTACTATACAAAAGTGTACACTAGTTTAAGACCATTTAGTGTAGTGTACGATCAGTGTCTTTTGACTGTGTAAAAAAACCATATACTCACGTACACTATTACAGGACTTCCACAAGCTGTGAAGCATAAAAGAAAGTGAGTAAATTTAGCAAAAAAAGTAAATAGTAAATAACTAGGTAGGTGGAAAGAAAAAGGTGTCACTACTCCAGTGTTGCCAGGTGTAAGAAAAATCTTTCTCCCTATCCGTCTAACAAAAATGTCGCCAATAACGGTACAAAAATTTTTGAAACAATGCTTGCGTTCACGAGCTGTGGTCCAGCTGACGCGCCACCAGCAATGGTGATTAGGCGCTGTTAGTAATTACTTACTAATGCGATAACTTGGTGTTTGCTTGTGAACACAAGCAATCTTTTATGCTATAGGCGAGAATCATCAACCAAC
The DNA here is from genome assembly GCA_011009095.1 of Ignelater luminosus. NCBI lineage: Eukaryota > Metazoa > Arthropoda > Insecta > Coleoptera > Elateridae > Ignelater > Ignelater luminosus. The sequence goes on along the minus strand of VTPC01008868.1, from coordinate 138,196 downwards.
AAATGGCGTTCAACTTCGTCAAAATGTATCAAAATAGCGGAGGAGGAAAGAACGATTATAGCTATAACCAACATTGTCAGAGCTGGAATGAATTTCCATATTTGAAGATTCATAATATTTATTATTGTTCTAACGATATGTTTCACTTATGTGGCAACAATGTGATCACCCTCATTATGATGGAGTTTTCCTCCAAGAGTTATCCTATAAGTTTCACCCAACAAGTTTGATCACAAATGCCAACTAATACTGAGAAATATGCACCTTCAAGATGTATTCAAAACTACCATTACCGTTACGGCAATCAATGTTTAGCAATTTCCTGATTTACAACATAAATTGTCATTAATTAATGAAAATAACAATGCCCACGTTAATCTAACCTTATCTTTTTGATGACAAATAGTAGCTAATAGAAAGATCTACCTATCACAGTACAGCAGTATTATTTACGGACTTTGGTTTTTCTCCAACACATATTTAAGAAAGTATGCAACAAATGGAAATGTTTATTTATAAAATTTTGTACTTACTCCAAAACTTCCAATAACAGAAATAAACTTTGATTATTATCAACAATAATAAAGAAAACTTTTTTCATTAAAGAACAACTAAGCAGCAAATTTACTCAAAATTTCTAATTTATCCCCAATAAATCCCCACTTTTTTAAGATCCTCACTAATTACCCCACAAAGTTCAAAAATTCTCAATTTGGGAAAAAATCTCCATACCTGGCAACACTGCAGTACTCACAACTTATCTTCAATTTTCATTTTGTGCCTCCTCATAGAGACATACATGGGCTAAAATTTCAGGCCTGGCCCGACTGGAGTGAAACTTGATGCATCCCAAAAAAACCAGGTAACTTCTTGATCGGCCCGAACAGCACAAAAGGCACAAATAGCAAGAGAGGTCCAAAAGGCCCAAACAGTTTAAGAGGTCTAAACGGTACGAGAGGTTCAAACGGCCCGAGAAGTTCAAAGGCCCAGAAAATCAAAAAGACAAGATAGACCCGAAGGGCCGAAAAGTTCCAAAGACCCGAACAGTTCAACAGGCCCGGGAGATCCGAAAGGCCGAGAAGTCCAAAAAGCCCAACAGGGTCGAAAGGTTTGACAGGCTCCAATGGCTCGAGAGGCCCAAACGTCCAGATCCAATAGAGTTGGTGGAAGATGACGATATTATATCCACCAGTGAAGACAGCAGCGATAATTTCATTTTTAGCAAATATCTAGTAAGCCGTAAACTTTTTTGAAAAAACAAGAGCATAAGTAAACTGATTTCCAAAATAGCCAAATCTTTTCTAATTTAAACCGATTTCATATCTCTTACAATTTCCGAGATCCGAATAGTGAGCATTGAAATGTGGACATACTGTATGTTTACATTTTCTGCCATGCTAGTTGAAGGTCAAATTCGCCAATACAACTTGTACTTGCTCGAAAGATGGTACAGATTAAACGTGTTCAGAACCTGAACTTTAAAATCAATGAACAGTGGGCAACTTGGTTAGTGCAACAAACGAACACGCCAACTTGTGATATCTCAACTTATTACAACAAACGAACAAACCTAATATTAAAAACAGTTTATTTGAAAAGATTTAGATTTTCAGTGATTTCACAAATTATTTTGCTATTACGATATTGTTTTATAATTACCTCACATGCCATTTTTATGGATAAATTTGACAAATAAATTATAAAAACAAATTACTAGAGAGGTTAATGATAGCTACAATCTTTTTTTTTAGATTAACGTTTTGTTAGCTGTCCCAACAATTAGTTCTCAGTATCTTTTGTAGTCAAAACAACTAATTTTATCTGCAATGCATGCAATTTGTAGAATAATTATACAGCTGACAACGCTTAACCACAACTTATACCTCAAAAACGAGAAACTTTTTATCAAACTTTTTTCTGATGAATCGTCATCATTTGTTCCCCAGAATCAGTGGTTAAGCATTGTCGGTGTTATTTCGCGACACCCTGTATTTGTCATCATTTAGAAATCTTAAACAATTCACATTTCGCATTTTCAAATAACCCTAAAAATTTGAGTGGAAATTTAATAAAATATCTTGTTTATACAACATTAAAAGAAAATATTGCTTGTCCCAACATTAAGTCGTTAGGGCTCGTAGATGCCACCTTCAGAACATAGTTTTTGAACACGACGCAATTTACACCATTGCACATGTCAGACTTTTTGAACGCAGTATACTACACTAAGTGCAAGGCGTACACTAGTGTAAAATAAACAAACCTATAACTATAAATAAAAAAACAAAAGAAAAATCTAAATGAAATAAAATTGAAACTCTTAAGCTAAAGATATTGCAAATTACTTACTTTCTCACAAAAACTCTTAAAGGCAGTTTTTAATTTATGACGAAGTTCACGTTCCGACTGTTCTGCTGCAAGATCGTCTCTGTCGTGCATATGCTGATGTTTCCCTAAATCTGTGGTTATTTCACCAACTTCCGTGTAAAATTGTACATCAATGTGTTTCTTTTTTCCAAACATGATGGCATGCTTCAAATGAAAATGGAGTAAGATGATCATTTCGCCATCGCACGGTTGAAAGAAGGCGTTCTTTATATTATTATACAAAATATCAACTTTATCACCACGAACAGACGTATATCTACACAAACAAAACATGCACGTTAATAATAATTCTTATTAAATCTCATTCTTTAAATTTTACAAACCTAAACCCATTAGTATGAGCTTCAAGAGATCCTGTCATACGTTTTGTTACAATATTTGGTCTTATATACAAATCTTTAAGTTTAGGGTTGCCCTTATTTTGTGATAAAACTAACGTATCCTGTTTCACCAAATCTTCCTTTTCTCTTTCTTCTGCTTCACGAGTCTTAAATTTACGTTGAACTTCTTTGATAAGACGAAACGCCGTATTTAAATTAGACGAAGGTGGGGAGATTTCTCCTGGTTCTTTTGTGTTGGTACTTCTGTAAGTAACTTCTTTCAAGAATGTCGCATCTGGTTGATGATACAATCCAGATTCATTTTTTCCCATCGTAGAGCCAGGATGAAAGAAATTAATTCGCAAATACGTGTAATCACCTTCTACGGATTGGGAAATATTCTTTATAGTTGAAATATGGAATGGTACAGGAATCCCATAAATTGGTAATATGACAGTTTCATATTTTTGGTCCACATACAATTTTAACTCTTTAACTTCAGGTACACGGGGCATCTGATTTGTATTCTTATATGATACAGTATTTTTGCGAACCTTTTCGACATCTTTAGCACCAGACTGTTTAGCCAGCCGTTCTTTCGCTTTCTCGTTCAACAATATCGCCAATTCTTTTTGATGCTCCTTACGCTTATCTTCTGATGGATGTTCTGATCTCAATTTTGATTCTATTACGGCTGTTCGCTTACCACGGCCAAGAATTTCTGGTTTTGGTGCATTCTCTTTCTCTTCATCGTTTTCTTCCTCCTCAGAATCATCTTTTAGAAATATTCCGACATTTTTAATTTTCTTTTTCGACATAGTTAATAATGAAGCAGAACTTCCCTCGTTTACCATAACCGTGTCACCAATAAACAGTGCATATATTTTACCCTCTTTGTCACTTGCTTCTTTGTTTTCTAAATTGTTAAAACCTAAGTTAAGATTGAATACCATTCCCTTTTTTGCAATCGCAGTGGTTTTTGGACCGATCATCAGTGAACTTTCTCGAAATTCAATACCCATTGCAAAACCAAAGCTTTTGGTTAAATTCTCAATTAAGGCAGGTTTCTCTTTTTTAACATAACTATGACCAGTTTCATATACTTCCGATAATTTAATTCCTGCCTGCAGCTTTTTCAACACCTCTTCTTCCAGATTTAACAAGAAATTATAATTGTTTTGTATGTGATCTGTGGGATTTACTAAAAGAGTCCTGACAATATTTGAACAATACGATTTATAGCGAGCCCCCAGAGAACATATAATTGCACCAAAATGTAAAGTATTTTTGTCACTTACTACACTAAATTTAAGATTATAATTACCACCAGACTGAATAATAGCTGGATAACACATATCTACCTGAGAAACGTCAACCCCCGAAACATACTTTTTATCAGATATTGCAGATTCCACACCTTCTGCAAGTTTACTATGTTTAACTTTCTTTTCTGAATCTATAATCTCCATAATTTGATCTTTCAAAAACTTAGTAAAAACATCAACAGTAACCATACAAGCCTTTTTAATCGTTATGATTTCCGAGTCTTCTTTTGGTGCAATCAAGTAAGCCACAGCTGCAGATATATCAACGGTAGAAAATTCTTCCTTCTTGAAAGCAGCTCGCCATAAATCCATAAATTCTCCTGGATAATTATCTTTCGCAAATACTCCCAGAGTTTTGCCATTTTTACTGCCTTTAATTGCTGTAATAAGTAATTTAAAATTGGCTTCATCTTTATCACTCCTATCTCGAATAAGTAATTTGATGCCCACGCCGTTTTCCTCTTTGTTGTTTTCTGCTTGTCGAAGAAAATCAATTTTCTTTTTACTTGCTAAAAAATATGCCGTACTTTCGGTAAGGACCATAATTGTGTCCGTCAGTTCATAACCGAGAAGCCAAGTCTGTAGCGCTCCCGATTTGCTGTACACAATTTCTTCGTCCACACCAACGGCAGTAACCAAACAATCCATTTTCGAAAACCCATTTTCACCGTCTGTATTTTGCCAAGACGCGTATAATTTCTTTAGCCGGCGATAAAATGTCTCTTTATCCAAATTTATATTTGCCATTTTTCACGATTTCTTAGCATAACCACTAACAATTACCGAAAACCGCCAATTTCGTGCTTCTTCTCTTCCTGGCGTTATTTTGTGCGCATAAACTGTCAAAATTGGTGGAAAATATCGGAAAATTACTAGTGACTTTTGTTTTGTTCCTACAACTTACAATGTCACCCTGCAGTATTAAGAGAGATTCACAAAGAATATTTAAATGTATTTTTTTTTACTGTTTATGTTTTACGCTTGTTATTAAATATTTAAATACTTTACTATAATTAATATAGGCGATTTAATATTGACGTTTATAAAATTAAAAAGCACTACACATCTTCAATAACAGCGAATTTCTAGCGTTTTTGAAGTGATTGGTGTTGACAGTCTGCATTCTTTCGGTTTTTTTAGTCTGGTTCACAAGTTTCTGACCCACACCGGTTCACAGCTGATATCATTGGATTTTTAACAATTTTTAATTAGAGATGGGATTATCAGTTTAATTTATCGACTTCCATTCAATGAATGAGGACAAAACTGAACTAGCTCAGTTTAATTCAAACGCTAATTATAAATTTATATCAATATTAATATTACTGGTTAATCTCGGAAGATTTTAAAAGATTTTTATTGATAACACATCTCTTTTTTTCTCCTATTTTGATTTTACAAAAAATACGCATGTCACCTGTCAACTGGTAAAAATTATAAAAATTTTATTTTGATTATTAGCCACTTTAATCTAATCAATGTAATCTAATAACTAACAGAAATGGCCTTAAGTCGTATGTTGAAATTAAACGAAATTTGGTATGTATTTACTTAAGAGCAAATGCTGGACCAGTTTTGTAAAATTAGTACTATTACAGTTGCAGTAGATATCCTGTATTTCCACAATACAATAGTTGTATACCCAAGTTTTCTAATAATGTAAGAACATTTAGGAGAGTATCACACGAGGCTAAAAGTAAAAAACCAGTTTTTGAAAGCTTAGCATCACCTTTTCAAAACATAACCGTAAATGCAAATAATATACGAGCACAAAATTTATGGAAACCTTTAGGATTTACAGTTGCTGTAAGTTAGTAGTGATGTTGAAAATATTTTATGTTTAAGATTTGATTAATGTATCGTTTTGCAGTTTAGTTCTGTTTGTTTTGGTGGGGCTGCAATATGGCAATATGAAAGTATGCGATCACATGCAATATCTATGTTAAAACAACCTATGGGTTTTGTACACAAGAAAACACATGAAGCCCACTTAAAAGCTGTAAGATGTAACTATTAATATAGTGATTCAGTTTATAAGAAGCACTTAAATTTATAGGTTTTGTTAACAGTTAAATTTCAAATTATGTTATGTACAAAGAACTTTCTAATAAAATTCCTATTTAACAGGGAAGCTGGCGTCGACAAGTTAATAATTGGTGGAATAGTCTTACACCTGGAGAAAGAGTGTTTGTACCTATTTGTGCTATAAATGTACTGGTCTTTGCTGCATGGAGAATACCTAGATTGCAACCTTATATGCTGAAATATTTTTGTTCTAATCCAGGCAGTAGTAACATTTGCTGGCCAATGTTATTATCAACTTTTAGTCATTACTCTGCCTTTCATTTATTTGCCAATATGTATGTACTACACAGCTTTTCTTCAGGTTTGATTATCTAGTAATGTCATTATATAACATATTTATACTTTTTTCAATACAGGCGCAGTTGCCAGTTTAGGAAAAGAACAATTTCTAGGACTATATTTAAGTGCGGGTGTTATATCCAGTTTTACAAGTTATCTTTATAAGACCATCGCAAGACAACCAGGATTATCATTAGGAGCTGTAAGTGTCACTTTTTAACTATTACTTTTTAATTTTTCTTAAAGGTTTTTCTTTTCAGTCAGGTGCTATAATGGCAATCTTGGGGTATGTTTGTACACAATATCCAGATACAAAATTAGGCATAATATTTCTACCATTTTTAACATTTTCAGCAGGGGCTGTAAGTAACAAACATTGAAGTATTTCTGCTTTTTAATAGAAAAACAATTTTCAGGCAATTAAAGTAATAGTTAGTTTGGATTTAGCTGGTGTAGTATTGGGTTGGAAAGTTTTTGATCACGCAGCACATTTAGGAGGAGCTGCATGTGGCATGTATGTTTTATACAAATAGAAACTCTTAAAGAAAGCTTAATTTGAATTGCATTTCTTTGTAGAGCATGGTCCTACTGGGGAAATGAGCTTTTATGGCACAATAGAGAACCAATCTTACAATACTGGCATGAATTACGAGGTGCTATAAAATAACGAGCAATGTATTTTTATACAACTTTATTATTTCTAATTGTTGTATTATAAAAATGATTAGTTATTTATTTGGAACATTGTATAATAAAATGTAAGCATAGAGTCTTTTAATTTGTGCATATTCATTCGTTTAGATGTTTGGCATGATAACTCACATGTTCACCAATAAATGTTGCAATATAGAAGTAACTATGGTCATAGCCTTCTCGCATTTTTAGAATTGCTGGTACATGTGCTTCTTTACAAGCTGCCACTAAATTGTTAGGCAATAGTTGATCTAGAAATTTATCATCTGAACCCTAAAGAAAATTAGGAAATAGTTTTCAGAATAAAATCTTATATCTGCATATTCGAACCTGATCAATAAATAATTCAATTGGAGCTCCATTATAGGATTTTGCAAGTTCAGTAGCATCCCATTGTGCCCATGATCCAGTTTCATGTGGTCCCAAATATCCTGTTAATGCTTTGATTCCCCATGGTGCTTTACTAGGATTACATATAGGAGCAAATGCTGAAACCGATTTGTATAGTCCTGGATTTTTTAAAGCACAAATCAAAGCTCCATGACCACCCATACTAAATACAGTAAATCAAGTTTTAAATCTTTCATTTTCTAATATTTTTTTCTATTACCTGTGTCCCATAATGGATTGTTTTCCCTCAATAACTGGGAAATTACTATTTATCACATTAATTAATTCAGATGTAACATAACTGTACATTCGATAATTATCACTCCATGGTTTCTCTGTTGCATTTACATAAAATCCAGCCCCTTCGCCAAAATCCCATGAATCTTTCTCTCCTGGCAAATTTAAACCTCTGGGAGATGTATCAGGGCATACAATTATCACATCATGTTCAGCAGCATATCTGTTACAAAACAAATTCTAGTTTTTACACCACCCACAAGATAAAAAGCCAAACCGTTGTATTCCTGATTTCTGGACACAATTAAGTTCAGTACATTCCAAACCGGACAGCCAATAAATAATTGGCAGTTTCTTTTCTTCACTTTGTGCTGGCAAAAATATAGCAAATCTCATTTTACATCCTAATTCCTTCGACTCATGAGAAAAGACTTTCTGCAAGCCGCCGAATACTTTGTTAGAAGATACTTCTGTTAAAGCGGATGCCATCTATAATAAAGGTAATAAGAAATTTAATTAAATAGCGTAATTATGTATGTACGTACGTTAAAACTTAAAACTCGGTACCTTTCTTAATGCCCGATAGAATATTCTCATGAAATCTGTCTACAAGTGAGGTTAGAAATGAAATTCGGAAAAAATGAGAACGGCGGGGTCCAAGTTCAAAAATTGTTATTAGAGATGGGAATCTGTAAGAATTTTAAATTAAATTTCATATTTGAGATGTGTGAATTAAAACATTCAAGCTGAAACGTATTCACGATAAAAATTATACTATAGTCTGTTTCAATATTATAGAATTCAGAGTAGTAGGCTTTGATTTTACCGATTTTACCTCATTTTTGCAGTTTACAACAAACATACGGTGTATACGTTGAAACATACAGTAAATTCAGGTTTACAACCTAAAAGTAAAAATCACTACAGCTCACATTTAATAATTTGCATTTTACCAAACTCAAGATTTTCAACTATGGTGTTTTTGTGCAAAACAAAACATTTTATAAAAAATAAATATACAGGGTGTGGACATAACTCTAGGGGTTAGATTAGACAGGTGATTTGGAGTAGAAAAACCATAACACACTCATATCCCATTCTCAAGGGTTACTGAGATAATGAGGAAGAACTGTTTAGTTAACAGAAAACAATAAAGACAATCACGATTGTTCAAAGTGGTTGCCGTTATATTGTATGCATGCTTCACATCGACGAACAAGTTAATTCGATGCATTGCGCAATTGCTCGAGTAGCTCTACAAATTTCTGCAGCAGCTTGACGAAGTTGGTTTGTTAGGTGCTCTTGACTTCTGATTTGAATAAAGTAGACTTTCCTTTCAAATAACCCCACAGATAAGTCTAGCGAACTTAAGTCCGGTGAACGAGCTGGCCATAGAACTGGACCCCTACGCCCAACCCATCGCTGAAGTTATTCGTTATTCAACCAAGCTATCACCGGATCTTCGGTATGTAAGATCGGAGGTACATCTTTCATAAATATAGGCAGAGTTTCTTAGGGAAACTCTAAGTAGTTTTGAACATTCAAACGATGTTGCACGATATAGGGTCCAATTAAGTGACCATGATACCAGCTCATACATTTATGCTTAATGTATGCAAATTATGGTTGTTGTTTACTCCATTTCTAACGAGCTGAGCTTCGTCAGTCAACGAGATGTGCTATAGGAAATCTAGGGTGTCGCCCATGGTATTTAACAACCAACGGCAAAGATTTTGTCGAGCGACCTTTGTCTCCTTGGCATAGATTCTGCACGTTTTGTAAATGGTAATGATAATACCCTTCGTCATGAATTTTGTGCCACACTGAGCTTTGAGACAAACCTAGATGGTTATAGTCATTCTACGATTACTAGTACAGTAGCATCAGCAGTTATTGCATTTGTGGTATCATCTTCAAAATCAATATTTCTGTTTCAACCAACATATGATGACTCGGTGAACCGATAAGCTCGAACATTACCAACTAAGCACGGTCACCTACGGTACCGTTTCGGCTGCATTTTTTGTCACAAGGTGCTTAATACAAATATCATTCGAAAACTCTTAGTATTTCTCCGTCGAAAGTAACGTAATCACGAACGATTTTTATGTCGACGACCTGTTGACTAGTAGCGAGACTCCGGAAGACCTCATTATAATGGGGTTGTTGACAGCCTCTAATTGTTAACAGATGGTGCTACTAGTCCTATCGGTCCTACTCTCTCTGTGCTTGCATCACCAATGTCAATATTTCTATCACGTGTTTTAATAAATAAGTACATCATCTCTCTCTACCACATTTTAAAACAAGACAGGTATAGGACCGCTAAATACTA
>VTPC01008868.1:11146-123144 GCA_011009095.1 Ignelater luminosus | reverse complement strand
TATGAGTATACAGCAGTTAAAAGAATATTAAAGAAGTTTGATGGAAAAAGATTATTAATAAATGGAGCTTTACTAACTTATGATAATACACCCATTCCACATTTACTATTATTACCAGCTCAATTACTTTTTAGTAGACAATTGAAAGATAAAATACCTACAATAATTAATAAACTTCTTTTACCAGAACACAACAATCTTAATGATACCTGAGCTAAACTACAACATCGACAAGACAACAAAACCCTTTCTATAATCATAATGCAAAAGACATTTGGGAAAAGAGCAAAATACAGTGGAACCTCCATAATTTGAACTTCTCTCCAACTTAAAATTTATTGAGTCCCCTTGCACTTCATATACTAGTTGTACCTACTTTGACTCCCGTAACTTGAAAATCTCTTTTACTCGAAAGGAAATAGAGGAACCAAAGCTACAAAAGTCCCCATAACTCAAATTCCTAAGAAAAGTTTATTGGTCTTTATCTTTTTCTGTTGCTGCCTATGGTCAAACAAGATGTTTACGATGAAATCTTATCACTTAGTGTTAGTAGGTGATAAACTTGATACAAATTTGAGCAATGCTTGGGTTCACTACATTTTACCTGGACTTTTGGCACTTTATAGTGAAGACGATATATGCAATGCTGACGAGACCGGCTTATTTTTTAGATGTTTGCCTGACAAAACTCTAACCTTCAAAGATGAGCAGCATCATGGAAGTAAATTGAGCAAAGAAAGAGTAACGTGTCTATTTGCAGTAAATGAGCGGTGGTGAAAAACTGAAAATTTTATTAATTGGGAAAAGTGCTAAACCGTGGTGTTTTAAAGGAGTAAAGTGGTTACCAGTAGACTATTATAACAAAAGAGCATGGATGGCTAGTGATATTTTTGAAATGTGGCTTATGAAATTGGACAAACAATTTTTAAGTCAAAATTGACAAATTTTGTTCTTTATCAATATTTCTTTTCTATTAAATAACATTTACATATAAAAAAATTTTTTCCGTAACTCAAATTTTCTATAACTCGAACTAATAATTGCGCCCCTTGGATTTCGAGTTATAGAGGTTTCACTGTATGTGATATTCACTCTTCATCTTGCTGGTACATTATTGACGGTGAATCTGGACTACATATACTGTTGCAACAGAGAACATATCAGAATTTTACCCAAAACATCTAATGAATTATCTACCTCTATCTTTATTGATGATGATGATAATACTATAATCAAGAACTCATTTCCTCAGATTTATCTAGTCACAACTACAACCTTTGAAACAGGAAGAAAATAACACCACCTAAAAGATTTGCAGATTATGCCTAATTAAACGTTTAATTAATTTTTGTGACAGCATTGGTTCTTTTAATTAGAATCAGTTTAATTATTCTCTGTTACATTTACTATGATGTGTTCAATGTTGTTTCATTGAGCTTCTTTGTTTGGCTCATTTATAATATTTATCAATTTAGACATAGTACAATCATGTGATTAAAATGAATATTTTGTTGGTATGTAATACTAGCATTTAGCATATAAATCTTAGTGAAAGGGATGTACTGTCAGTTAATTAATGTAATGTCATTAAATAAGTTACTTATGACTGTTGCTCCTGAATGAGTTATTTACAAACGATAATTTACAATTACAATTTATTAAAGGTTTAATAACACTGTAGGATGCTAGCTTTTATGCCATGTTGAAAAGATTTCAATTTAGCATATGGCTAATTAAAGATTAACAGCCCTGATTTATAACCTTTGACCTATCATGGACATTTAAGTACATATTATTGATCAATGGAGCAATAAAAAATGAAATTGAGAATGTCTTAACTCAAAATGTCACTTATAACAGAAATGATAAAATATTGAAAAACAATTATAATAAGAAAATTCTGCAAACAGTTAATTAAAAAATCAATGTTTAAGTGGAATACTGTGTTTGATTGTTATAATTTGTTACTATTTAATACAATTTGTAGGGCAGTTTTAATTTTAGAATTTTATTTAAAAAGATATTAACTGACACAAATATTTTGGCAAAGATTTCAGTGTGAAATTCCTTGCAATTGCATAATTATAAATTAGAACATAATGCAAAAAAAACAAAGATTATTGAGAAAAACTACAAATCTAAAGTCTGGTATTATTTATTTCCTTTTTATTGATTTTTTTTCAAATAAATTTTATAAAACAATTTACAAGTATTATAACATACACAGCAATACTTTTTTTCATGTAAAAATAACATCCAAAGGTATTCCTCAGCATAATAAATAGGAAATATAATTTCAAACAATTGATTCTTTAAAGCTAAATGTATGTGAAATTCATTCTAGACTGAGTATACAATTTCTTTTAAATGTTCATAGGCTGCATTCATCACACCCCAACTAAAAAATGCTCTCGTTACATTTGCATGTACACCATAATAAAAATTTCTAATACGACCACCTCGTTCTCTGTACACATGTTTAAAGACTTTAAATATATTTTGATAATCACCACCTATTTGACTTTGCATTGAAATCTTAACTACGTTTAAAGGATAAAATATACTAGATAATGTAACACCTATAATTGCCCCACATATAAATTCACTAAAAGTTTGTCTCATTATAGAATCTGATTTTTGGATTCGTAATTGAATTTCATCACGCATTATAAAAAAGCACACATTAGAAGGTCCATTCCTTAACAGAATAGGTATTAATCCTCTGTAATATTCACGAAACCCGTACTGACTTCCTATTGTTTTAAATGCATGAAATGTGTTCCTGAAATGTTGATGGTACGTAGAATCAGCTAATAATGTTTGTATCCTTTCAAAAGGCATTAAAATTGCTTCCGTGGAACCAGCAACCATGCCTGCTATTGCCTTAACAAAATATGGATTTAAATTAGTTCTTTCCATTAATGGTCTTCTTACTTCTTCATACACTCCAAACATAATTGATAAAGAAAGTGTTTTTTGACATAGTGGTGGTAACATACCGCGATATAAATAATAAAAACCTTCACTGTGTAATTGTTTAAAGGCATTATAAATATTAATACGATGCAACATCTAAAACATTAAAAATTATTTCTAAAGACCTCTTTAGATGTTTTATTTGCAAACCTGTCTAAATATAATTTTATTAACAGGATACGTTACAGTAATGTTGATACATGCTGCACCCCAACCACATACAAATTCTCTCCATTGTATTTCTGTCAATGGACTTCTACTCATGTTTCCTACTTGTTCCATTCTATTTATTACCACAGATCATTTTTCAACATTAGTTGTTAAAGTATTTTTTATATTTGTACAAAAGAATGTTTTAGTATCGAAAGCTGTCAACAATATAGGTTATGTAATTTAAAAAAGAAGCAGTTGTTTTCATTAATACCTTTAATAGCTAATTGCTAACTAATTATGTACACACTAGGAGTAAGATTGTAACCAGGTACTATGTTGGATAAATCACTTTCATTATCATTCATCTTGACAATTTGGTGATTTTATCAATTTACGCTTACACACATGATATATCAGTCTAATTTGGTTAGCAACTTTTCCTTACAGATTACAGATTGCTCTATTACTACAGGAAACTAAGTTATCGGCTTGTGTAGACCGCCAAAACATATGTTACATGGTTGTCAAATCAATCTATTTAAGATTCCAGTGATTTTGCAAATTAAGAAAAATAGAAATAATAGTAGTAAGTAAATTAAACCATACTTTGTCTATTATTGAGAATTTAGAGAATCAAGACTTGAAAACCAGAACCAGAAGGAACAAAGAACATCGTGTTACAACTACAAAAGCTATCAAGTGATCTAAAAGCTTTTCAACGAAGTATAAAATGACATCAAGAAAAGTTTGTTGTAATTTCTGAAATAGTTTGGCTCAGCAACATCAATCATTTTAAAGGTGCACTGTATTATTTTAAATATTTCCTTTATTAAAGGACCTTCGACGTAGAGAAAATCAAGCCATAAGAGTAGCACACTTAATACAAAGATTCGTTCTTTTCAAAAAGAATTTACTTTATTGGAGTTTATTATATACTATTTAGTCTATCTGCAATGAAAATGGGGTTTTTAGAAGTGACAATCTGAAAAAAGTAGTTTTTCTCGGCAGTTTAACTGCAGCCTGGATGGTTGGTTAAAGAATCATATTTGAATACATTTCAAGTACTTCAAACCAGTAGCGGATCCAGGATTTAAATCAAAGGGGGGGGGCGAATTATATTTGAAATTTCTTGTTTGTAATAAAGGTTAACATAATTTTAATAAAATAATTTAACAAACAAATTAACTTTCACAGAAAGAACACAAAGTATAAACTAAATATTACAATTAAACTAAGCAAAGCATAAAGAACATGAAATATGCATACCTATTGTAGAAAATACTAATAAAAATTTATAAAAACTAAAACAAAAACTAAATCTACAAAACAAAATTTAAGCTTCTATTTTCTTATCTATTTAAAAAAATGAGGTTGATGATGGTTACTCAAAATTGAAACGTATAGAAATCTTGTTAGCATATTTTAATAGAGCACAAAAAGTGGCAATGGAAAAATGGTTTTAGTTATGTTTTTCTCGAAACATACGTAGTTCTTAAACAATTTATTAGATAAATTCAACCTTTACATAAGAACGTGATTACAAGAATTTTATAGTTTGCAACTGTCTATGAAAAAATATAGAATTACTATTTATATGAACTAAAATAATGATTAGATTGTAAACAAGATGAAAGGACAAATTTTAAACTAGTATTGAATTGGTATACAATTTAACAATGATTAACAAACACAAATAATATGACATACAAAATTCCAAGAGTAAAACTATGAAAATATGAGTGATGTATTTATGCATATTTGTAATGGAAAATGACTTAGTAATTATATGAGATAAGTAGAATTAAACTAAATAAAATAAAATTCCATAACAATCTCTTCAAATAAATAAAAGAAAAAATAAAAACGAAAATTGAGAAATCTACTATTTTTAAATATCTCAGAAACTAGCCAAGATATCTAAATTTTGCAAACGCCAACAAAAAGGTCCTATAAATAGCCAACTTTCATCCCATTTAACCCCATGTTGTGCATCCTTATCTTGGACACAGTGTATACCTTTTTGTTTTTCTCGACTATGGTACTGGTTTATGTGATGAATTGAGAAGTCCCCGTCTTTTCCTGTAAGCTTATTATATTTTTGAAGAAGGTGTTGAATTTTGCGATCCTACTAAACAATCCGTCATAAATATTGAACAATATATACAGAAAAAACCGTGTTGCGTTTAGGAAAAAACTAACTATGAGAATTTTGTTTAGTTATCGTAACTCATTCTCCTCTTTTCTTCTTTTCTCTTTTTAGTATGCAAAGAGAATGTAATTTATACTCTTGAGAGGAGGTTTCTAATGATTTATTAGTAACTGATGTTTGGTAAAATTATCAAGTTTACTAATATTACCAATACATTCCCCTATATATCATATTTAAAACTGCGTATTGGTTCTGGTAATAAACGGAATGCGCTTTGAGGATCACTTATATTTAAACCAGTAGTAGATGGCTCATCCAAATCTTCATTGTTCCAGATAAACAAACGAAAAATAAAAAATAAAAAAGACATTACGTTCGAATAATATTTTTCCTTTAGAGAAGTACTACTGCTTTGATCTTCACCTTTAATCCTTTTAAAATATAAATCAGTAGTAGAATTTAATGTTTTTCTTTTACTCATTTTGCTGGCCTTAAAACAGGTAACTAGAAACACTGATTACGGTACTTGAAGGACAATACAATTGCACTAGATAGTTGTCGGCTACCGTTTCTGTCTATGGTAAGAGTGTTTCGGGATTTGAGTCGACAACAGAAATCACCTGCAAAACTATCTGAACCTGCAAAAATTTGTTTATTAAGGATTAGAAATATTGCTGTGAAAGATGTACTCACTATTATTAAGTAACGGTTCTTTTATTGAACCTACTAATACTGGATAGAATGCCGCCCCCGTTTTCAAGGAATAATCAAAATGTTCTTTGAAGGCACCAGCCAAGACATCCGGTTTACAGATGGCAGTAAATCTTGCCAGTTATTTATTAGTTTTACTAGATTTCAACAAAACTTATTAAATTTAAAAAGAATGCATGACTGATGCCCGGTTTCTGAAAGCTAGTGTTATGTATCATATAGTTATCGGATGCATAACTTTATGGAACCGATAAACTTCTTAAGTGTTGCTCAAAATATTGTACTCTACTTTATAACTATCGGTTTTTTAAGTAGTTACGAGAGAAACCGATAGGTGGCTACTGCACTTGCAACACTAGAAAAACAAAAAATACTTTAAAAAAGTGAAATAATTTAAAACTGTTACACATTTTTCAATAATACTGTTGTTCTATACCGGCACTTTTATCCTAAACATAACCTGCTGTTAGCGATCGGTAATTGAAAAAAAGCCGCGCGAAACCTCAAGCGATGTAGAATGCGCCGGCGCTACATAACTTATCGCACCAACTTGCTCCGATAACTTATGAAGCCGATATCGGTCCCATAAATACAACATAGCGTTTCAGAAACACCTTTTGGCGATTTATGGAATGCATAACTTTATCGGTTAGATAAATAGCTTTCAGAAACCGGGCATAAAGCTAGTCACACTATATTCCTATTAAAGAAATGAATCTTTTCTTGATAAAAGTTTTTTTTCATTTTTTCTTACTCTTCTTCGCCCCCCCCCCCCCCGTGGATCCGCACTGCTTCCAATATGAAATTTTATTTCAAATAGCTTTCATTGTGTTTATAATAAACAAAATTTAAAAGAAACTTATGCAGGTCTGGTTTTAGATGAAATTTCATAAAGGTTTTAAAGTGATGTATACTAAATAATGGTAAACATTGCAACGCTGTTCTTTTATGCTACATTTTTCGGTATTACCAACATATTGAACATGGAAAAATTAAATATATAAATGTACGATAAAAATTGACTCATTTCTCTGCAAATAAATGGGCCTGTTTATTTTTGAATCAAGCAATCTTTTCACAAAATTCTAAATTATTTTGAAATGTCACTCTATGATTTACTTATTTGCAAATAATTTCTATAGGTTTACGAGCAAAGGTCAACTGCCCGGGAAGTTTTTTTTCTGTTAGTAAATTTTGCTCTTAAAGTTTTTGGTTCTCTCTTCGTGCGGATGCTCTTTTGAGTGGATGTGAAATGGCTGCAGATCAAGAACAATTTTACCAGATTTTGACAAGCCTTTTATCAACAGATAATGATATTAGATCTCAAGCAGAGGTATGTACTATCTTATATATACTAATAATTTAGAATTTTGCCTATTTATTTGCTATCTTGTTAAAATTGAGTTACATGCCGGTCACGTTTTCACTTCAACGCGTAGTTCCTAGCCACCACATGGATGAATATTATCGTTGCAATTTGGACAATGACTCATACAATTCCATTTGAAGCTTTACAAAAAAAATGTGGTTTTTTTATTGTAGTTTATAATGTGATTTTTGGTAGAAAAAGAAGTTGACATTAGCTGTTTCAACTTGATAATCTTAAAATTGTGGGGTTTTGAACCAATTTTATTTGTAAAGGCGCCAAAAGGTGATGGAAATGTCTGAAAGATCTCTTATTTTAGAACTGTTTTAGAGTTCTTTGCAGTAAAGAAAATGCAATGATAATGTCTGTAATTTTGCATGATTATGTTGGAGAAAAATTATTTGATGGTACGAATTACTATTATTTTTCTTTTATATCAAACAGGAGGCCTATAACAATTTGGTGATCGAAAGCAAAGTCAGTCATTTATTAAATGCATTACACAATGCCTCAGTTAGCGATGAAGGGCGCCAAATGGCAGCAGTTTTACTCCGCCGCTTATTTGCAAACGAATTTATGGAATTTTACCCTAAACTACCACCGGAGAGTCAAGCACAATTGAAAGAGAGAGTTTTACTTGCAATACAACAAGAACAGACTGTACAATTAAGACATAAAGTATGTGATGTTGCTTCTGAGGTAGCACGAAATCTTATCGACGATGATGGGAACAATCAGTGGCCTGAATTCTTACAGGTATATAACGTTACTTTTTTACTGAATTGCAAGATGAATGATGAATATTGTTTATATGAACACTTTTAGTTCCTTTTCCAATGTGCAAACGCTCCAAGTCCAGTTATGAAAGAAGCTGCCCTCCAGATGTTTACGTCAGTGCCAGGAGTATTTGGCAACCAGCAATCAAATTATTTAGACTTGATTAAGCAAATGTTACATCAAAGTCTTGCTCAGACTGAAAGTTACGAAGTACGTTTCCAAGCCGTGCGAGCAATAGGAGCATTTATTCTTATCCATGAGAAAGAAAGTCAGATTTTAAAACACTTTGGCGATCTTTTACCAGGAATGCTTAATGTTATTGCTGAAAGTGTACAACATCAAGATGATGATGCGCTTCTGAAAGTCCTCATCGATTTGGCTGAAAATACACCTAAATTCTTAAGACCACAGTTATTATCCATTTATGAATTGTGTATGAAAACGTTTAGTGATGGTTCAGTATTGGATAGTTGGAGACAGTTAGCTTTGGAGGTATGGATTATTTACGTTAATAGTATTATTTTTATGATTTAATTTGTTTATAATTTAGGTGATGGTAACAACGGCTGAAACAGCATCTGCTATGATTCGAAAACAAGCTGGAAAATATTTAGAACAACTCGTACCTCTTATTTTACAAGTAATGGCTGACTTGGAGGAAGAAGAAGGTTGGGCAGAAGCTGATGAGATTTTAGATGAGGATAATGACTGTAATAATGTAGTTGCTGAAGCTGCACTTGATCGGTTAGCCTGTGGATTAGGTTAGTTGGTAAATTTCAAATTATTGTGTAATTTCCAGTTAATTTTTTTAGCATTTTACTTTCCTAATTTCAAAAAAGATCTCTGTTTGATAGAAAATATCACTTTGTTTTCAATTGTTTTTTTAAGTTTCATCCTCAGTGGCCATTGCAAACAAAATTCATTTTTGAATTTCTTGTTTTATGTAAAGAACTGTCAAATTTAATATTTAAAAAACAGTGCAAGTTTTTATGAAAATACAAAACATTTTTGAAAATAAAAAGTTTTAACAGTTTTTGTGAAGATTCTATTGTAGAAATTTCTTTTCTTTTTCTAATTTTGAGTTTTCTGTACCTTATTCTGTCGTTTGTCAAATTAAATTAAAAAATGGTCAAGATTTTTTAAAAATGAATTTCATCTTTTTTAAGAATCAGAACTTGTCTTTTCACCTTTTGATAATTATCCATGAGATAGTAGCTATTAAGAGCTACAATAATTGTTATAACAATGATTATCTTGACATTTATTCAGCAGTAAAATTTATCAAGAGGTGAAACGATTGGCCCTTTAATTAATTATTAAAAATCGTTTCTTAGGATAAATGTATTTTTAATCATTTGAAATATAGTTAACAGAAACTATATTTAGCATCTATGTTGCATTCAAAATTAACAATGATTCATTTATATGAATATTTTAGATTCTAGTTTTCGACAAAATATGCAATGAATAATAATATTTGTGGTTTAACACGTTGGCAACTAACTACTAATATAATTGCATATAATGTGTATAGGTTTGAGCTCCTATTCAAGCATTGTGACATGATTGTCAGTACATAGGAAGCATTGGCAACACATGCTTATTGCCGGTATTGTGGTAGTTCGTTTCAAGGATGTATTCCGAATTAATGTAACCTCCTATTATAACTCAATGGTATCTGGGAAACAACCTATGCTATAGCAGTGGTTGCCAACGTGTTAAATCAAACAAATATTGAAATTTGATTAATTCTTTTCATTTTGTTTGCATGTACAATGCCAGCTATTTCCTTTTAGGGTCACATTTTTACAATTATAATTTGCTTAAGTTGAAGTTATGCAATTTTGAAAACAGAAAGATACAATTTGAATCTATTTTTTTAATTGTTGACTTTTTTTAAAGGCGGAAAGACTATTTTACCTTTGGTTACACAAAGCATTCCCGTAATGTTGGCAAGCCCCGATTGGAAACAACGACATGCTGCTTTAATGGCATTAGGTGCGATTGGTGAAGGATGTCAGAAACAAATGGAAACTATGTTACCGCAACTTATGGATGGTGTACCGGGTGTTATGAGCGGCATACTAACGTATGCATCTAATTTTGTTATTAAAACTTGATTTGTTACGAATTTATAAATTTTTAGATATCTGCAAGATCCCCATCCTAGAGTACGTTACGCAGCTTGCAATGCAATTGGTCAAATGTCAACAGACTTTGCACCTGTATTTGAGAAGAAATTTCACGATCGTGTTGTTCCTGGTTTATTAATGGTTCTCGATGATAACGCTAATCCTCGAGTGCAGGCACATGCTGGTAATCCCTAAATAATTATTGTCATAGGTCATTGTAATAAATTAAAAATTTCTTTAGGAGCTGCGCTTGTTAATTTTTCTGAAGACTGTCCTAAACATATTTTAACAGGATACCTAGACAGCTTAATGTCAAAATTAGAAGGTATATTAACTGCCAAATTTAAGGAATTGGTAGAAAAAGGTACAAAATTAGTATTAGAACAAGTTGTTACAACAATTGCTAGTGTTGCTGATACTGCTGAAAAGGAATTCATTGCATATTATGACCGACTTATGCCTTGTCTTAAATACATTATACAAAATGCGAACAAAGATGAGTTAAAATTATTAAGAGGCAAAGCAATAGAATGCGTTTCTTTAATCGGATTAGCTGTTGGCCCAGAGAAATTTTTAAATGACGCCAGTGAAGTCATGGATATGCTATTAAAAACACATGGGGAAGGTGGAGGCGAACTTCCTGATGATGATCCTCAAACAAGTTATCTTATATCTGCTTGGTCACGTATATGTAAGGTATGTTAGTGTGGAGATGATTGTAATTTTAAAAAAATGTTGATTGTTCTGAATTGTGGTTTTAGGTTATGGGTAGAAGATTTGAACAATATTTACCTTTGGTTATGGGTCCAGTTATGCGTACTGCTTCTATGAAACCGGAAGTTGCATTGCTGGATAATGAGGATATGCAAGAGGTTGAGGGTGATGTTGACTGGCAATTTGTTTCTCTTGGAGAGCAACAGAACTTTGGTATTAGAACGGCAGGTAATGTAATATTCAATGATGATATTTCAAAAATTGCACAATAGTCAGCTGGCTCATTTCTATAATGTGTTAGTGTTACATTTGTGCTATAATAAACGGAAGGATTCGCTAACACCGTGAGGGTTTATCCCTATGAATGGGGTTTGATAGTAACCTTTCGACATTTTTTTGACTTCTTTCATGTAGTGATCATTGTTAAAATCATAATACTACGTATAATATGTTTCTTATAGGTTTGGAAGACAAAGCTGCAGCTTGCACAATGCTGGTATGTTACGCAAGGGAACTGAAAGAAGGTTTTGCCGATTACATAGAAGAAGTGGTCAAACTCATGGTACCTATGTTAAAATTCTACTTCCACGATGGTATCAGATCTGCTGCTGCCGAATCAATGCCGTACCTTTTAGAATGTGCTTCTATAAAAGGCCCTGCATTTTTAGTTGGCGTTTGGAAATACATGTGCCCTGAATTACTTAAAGCAATCGATACAGAACCAGAAATTGAAGTTTTATACGAGTTATTACCTTCATTAGCTAGATGTATTGAGATATTGGGTGCTGGCTGTTTTGACGATACTGCAATGACGGAATGGTTAAGAATTTGTGATAAGTTACTTCAAGAGCATTTCGAACGTGCTTCAAATCGTCGTAAGAAGCATCTTGAGGAAGACTATGATGAGGTTAGTTCAATTTGTGCTCCCCATTGTAGAAATTGGCTTGTTGATTCAATTGACATAACCTCAAATCTTATTTAATTTTTGCTACTGGAGATAGTACTCCAAGTAACGACTGTAAAATGTTCGACCCAGCTAATTTTTGAAAAGAATTAAAATAGATGTTGTGAGGAAAAAGAAATAGCTTGTCTGTCTAAGCAAATCCTGGAACGATTGTAATTAATGAGGCGATTATTTCACTCATGCTGATTGGTCAAATTGCTTGATTTCTATTATGATTTGATTCTCTGTGTTTAAGGTTAGGTTTTTGACATATGAAATGTCATTATGTGACATTTTATATTAAACATCTGAAAACTAATGTCATTGTCAAATAACTGTATTTTAATTATTATTAATTATTTAAATTATTATATTTTAGGTGGTAGAAGAACAATTAGAAGACGAAGAATCAGACGACATTTATGTTTTATCCAAAGTAGCTGACGTAATCCATGCATTATTCTCAACGTACAGAGATGGTTTTCTTCCATTCTTCGACCAAATTGCACAACACTTTATTAATCTCTTAGAACCGTCTCGACCGTGGGCAGATCATCAGTGGGGACTTTGCGTTTTTGACGATGTCATCGAATTCACAGGCCCAGCTTGTGTAAAATATCAAGGAGTATTTCTGCAACCGCTTGCGGTGTATGTTAAAGATAAAAGTGCTGAAGTAAGACAAGCGGCAGCTTATGGCTGGGGTATCCTTGCACAGTTTGGCGGTGAACATTTCACTAGAGAACTAGCAAATGTTGTGCCTCATCTAGTGGAAGTTGTTAATCATCCAGAAGCAAGAGAATCACGTAATGTTAATGCTACTGAAAATGTTATTTCGGCAGTAACGAAAATTATGAAATATAATCCTGCTGCATTAAATTTGGAAGAAATCTTACCTCTGTGGTTAAATTGGTTGCCTGTTATAGAAGATTCTGCTGAAGCACCACATGTGTATGGATATTTATGTGATCTGATTGAACAAAATCACCCTTCTGTGTTAGGTAGGTGTTAATGTTAAAATAAGTTTTTCATTGTGATTTATAAATTTTTATTTTCTTGCAGGCCCTAATAATGAAAATATTCCAAAAATTTTAAACATATTCGCGGAAGCCTTTTATAGAGATGTAATAGAGCCAAGTAATGTGGAAGGTTTTAGAATGTTAAATATTGTAAGACAAGTCCAATCAAACGAGACATTATTCCAAAATATAGTATCCACTTTTCGACCAGAACTCCAACAAGCATTACATGTAGCATTACATGCTCCTCGCACATCATCTTAGTCTATAAATATAATATAAAAAACTACGTCTAACATCAAAATCTTAATTATTTTAAAATTATTATTTATCATTTTTTCTTTATTTCTGACCTTTTTTATATCATAATCCATAATAATGATGCAGTGATTGAAGAAACTATTTATGCATTAAAAACTTAGGTTATTATATATGTTAATTTGTTACATATTCTGCTTCCTGCTGTATGTATCGTTGAATGGATAACGTGCACGATCAGGACTATTGTGTGATACTATTTTGGAATAGCATTCTAAATAATAAAATATTTTTGTCTATGATCGAAACTGTTTTCTCTATACTATTGTTAGTGTTGTATCTTATTGGCATTGAAGCTATTATTGATTAATAAACAGACTTCAGTTTTTCTATTGTTTTTTTTTGTTTATTTCTAAGAAAATTCTACAAAAGTGAACTAGTAGACATGAATCTAAATTTTGAATATAATACAGCTATAAGTACTATTGTTACATGCAAAAAGTTTTAAATCCTAATGCCAACCATTTAAGACAATGATCAGTATTTCTTGTGTATCAATTTTTTATCAGTTATCACAAATGTGGAGACTATTTGCCAAGAAAAATAACTACACAAGCAATAAAGAAAAAAAATTAGTTTTAAATTTCTTACACAACTGCCTGTAAAGCTGGTACAACTCATCAACGTCAAAAGTTGAACATAAATATGTATGTAGCAAAACAACTTGCACAAAATCATACAAAAAAGGATTGCTCTTATGTTATTATTTTTGAGATATTGGAAAGTTGAAAATCTTAAATTAAATTTTGGATGTATTATTTCTGTAAATTTTATTTTGGAACTAATGCATGCGAGCTTGTGAAAGATTGTCATTAGGTATACCGATACTTTTTATACTTAGTATTATTGTTTATGGAGTTAGATACTTTTTTCATTATTAGATCCTTGATATTTACTAGGCGAAAGTCTAAGTTATTTACTCCTTATACATAGAATAACAACTAAATAACATAGCTGCACTTGGAAAGTCACCATTGTAAGCATGTCACTTATTAATTATAATTGCCCCAACTGTAAAAGTAAAAGTAAAATATGATACGGTAAGTACTTACAAAAACACTTGAAATTATTTACTCCTTAGTAGGTACTAGAATATTATTCATTATTGATTGAGGGGGTACAGGGTGATGGAGCTAGTCGGATCAGTTCCTAAACCTCCTTGGCCTGCAGTATTTCCCGAGCTGTTTCAAGGAGCCAGTCTACTATTATTAAGGCGATTGTAGAATATTATGAATGAATACTCAATAATTAATTTTATCAATGGAGACATGAAAATTTAAATATAAGTACCCACATAGCTAAGTATTGATAGAGATCTGGCAACATTGTATATTGAACATATCACATATATCAGCTGTTGTTACCCTCCTTTTTAATCACGTGAATATCAAAAATTATTTTGTTAGTGGTGTTATTAAATTTATATTTCATTTCAGAATAAATAAATCAATTTTATTACTTTAAACAGCACAGAAATGTGTGGAGTTACGAATCCCCCTGAAGAAAACAATGAATCTAACGAAGCAATGGAGAGTTCTGATAATTCTCTAGAAGAGAATTTTAATGAAGAAGATGTTGATGATGTTGACGAAGATGATGATGATTTAACATTTGAAGGTTTGTAAATATTACTTTCAATTTAAGCTTGTTAATTAAATATTTATTGCAGAATTGCAAGCAATTGATAACAAATTAGACGAATTGAATCTAGCCTTAGATGCAATGGAAAGTAAAAGGGATCAAATTCACGAGCAGTTAATTGAATTGTTAGAATCCAGTAGAGAGATACGAAAGGAATTACAAGAAGAACATGCAATGCATACTGACTCTTAATTTAAGTATGGTGTAGGTTTAAATGATCATGAGCAAACAGTATTTGCATTCCAAACAAGTTGTGTGTATAAAAATGTATATAGATATAGTATATTAACATATAAAGCGTTAATTTAAATTATAGAATAAAAGGTTTTGTTTTAAATAGAAGGGATTTGTTTTATTTCTAGGATCACTTTTTATAATCAAGAAGTTGAATAATAACCATCTAATCAAAAGCCAATGATTCTTAAATCAAAATAATTACAGAATGAGAGTTTAGCTTCAATAATCAAGTAAAAGCTCTGTAGAGTTAAGTAGAACATTTATTTTATCATTGAGTTTTTGACACTGTTATTTGACTACTACTCAATTTGATAATTTTAATACATTAAGTACTAGAGGGGACACCGGTGTCGGCTCATAAGGTTCTTTAGAGGGTCATAGACACAAGCATCCACTTTGCATTTAGCATGACTGAAGCCAAGTGATGAAGTTATTGTATATATGCCATGGCCTTGCTGAGTAATGCTCGTATCTCTGGTTCTTGGTCTATTAGGTGCATCCACTTACAGTCAACGAAATCAATGTTTTCAATTTAAAAAAATACATGAAATTTCAACTTTATTTATTGATTACTTTGTTAATTATTATCTTAAAAATATGACAACATTATAGTATTATAGACAAATCCATTAAAAAAAACAAAGTGTAATTTAATATTTTTGATGAGGGACTTTTAAGATGCCAGTGCCCAATTTGTCTAGACAGATCGGATTGGAACAAATTTGCATCAAGAACTGCATGGAAAAAACCGTTGCTCTTTCAGATTGACATCGAAAAATGATTAAAGTTTGCTAAATCAGACTATTAATCGCGATGAACGTTACTGGCACAATGTAATAATAATCCAAGATTATGTTATACTACAATGATGGACCTCAACGAGTTTGGTGGAAGGCAAATGAAGCACTGAAATCCAAAAATATTATACCTACCGTAAAATTTGGTGGATTGTCAGTGATGGTTTGGGGGTGTATGGCAGCTTCTGGTATTGGAGAAATGACTTTTATTGAAGGGACTATGGATTACTTACAATATTTAACTACCCTGAAGACTTATCTGAACAGCAGTGCACGAAAGTTGGGCCTGGAAGGACGTAATCTATTTTACCAGGATAATGATGCTAAACATCACTCCTAAGCAGTACATTCCTCGATGCTCTACAACTGCCCAAAAGTAATAGAACCGCCTCCACAGAGTCCGGACCTTAACGTTATAGAGCATTTATGGGCAGATTTGAAAATATGAGTAGCAGCAAGATATCCTTCAAACCGAAATCAATTGAAGACCTTCATCTTGGAGGAATGAAACAAAATCAAACTAGAAGATTGTTTAAATTTGGTCAACTCAATGAAAAACCGTTAACAAGAGGTAATTAAGGTAGAAGGGATGCATACTAGATATTAATAATTATTATTAATGTGTCCCTGAAAAAAGAAGGGTTATTTTTCGTGCTTCACATAATGCTTATAAGTAAGCTTTGAAAACATTTTTTTCGCAGTGTAAATTATCTTACTTTTTAATTAAATTTAGTGGTTTTATTTTTTATTTCGTTTTAACAAAATCTTGTAATTATGTAAAAATATGTTTAATAAGCGAATTAGCGTTTGAATTTTTCAAATTTCTAAACCCCTTCTCCTTTTATTGTCTGTAAAAGTCAGAATTTCGTTGATTTTCAGGAATTGAAAACATTTATTTCGTAGACTGTATTGTGTCTGCCACAGCTCTGTTAATTATGTTAATTTTCACTTATAAATTGGGGCTATGGTAGACACTATTATTCTTTTATTAGATAGGAATTCTGTTTGTCCACCAACATCAGGGTGACTGCCACTGTTGACCAGTAAAGCCCTGAGATAAATCAGATTGTGTCTGTTGAATGTGACCACTGTGACCTAGGAAAGTATAAAATACGTAAAACATATTGCAGGGCTGTGACAGACACCAGCGTGTCCACTTTGGTTTTCTGAGAATTTCATTGGGAACTTGAAGATTAAAATAAAATTCTTGATGTAACTTATTGTGAAGAATTTGAATCTGTTGATGGTCTCTAGATGATATTTTCAGAATTTGGCTTGGTGTTTGGTATGTTAAATTTAAAATATAATTTTGATTGCCTGTAGACTAAAGTAAAAGTATACGTGAATTTTGATGTTAGAACCTCGATCTTAAATGTTCATCAATAACATTTAAAGCTTAAGCTACCACTGATCAGTAACCATGTCATGTGAATTGGTATAAATAAAAATTTTAGATTTTGAAAAATTAATAAATATTTAATGAATATCCTGTTGCATACTTTACAAAATTTGACAAATTCGTATTGATATATTATGATTCACTAAATCAATATTGGTTTCATCAAAAGTGTAATACAGCCATGTATCATTAGCATGTAAGTGATAGGTAGTTATAAAATCTCAAACATGTTGGGATATTTAGAAGTATATACAGCAAATAATAGAGGTCTAAGGATTGACCCCTGTGGAACTTTGAACGTATTTATTTTACTAAATTGGTCACGATAGAAATTAAGCTAAAATATTTGATGCTTTTTTTCTTACTTTTAATCTTGGCTTAAATGAAATTATGAAAATTATTATAGTAAATAAAATATTTCCAACAACCTTGTAAGCTTTTGACTTTTGAGTTGTTGTTTGACTTGGCAACACTGGTTTCAAAACCATGAAACGAAAAAGAGGGCGGTGAAGATAAACGTCATCAATGAGACATTAGTGTGGTTATGTTCTTATGTTATTATTTATTTTGAAGGATTTAGAATCAACTAAATTATTATTATAAAATGAGTGAATGTAAGTAAAAATCTTTATGTCCTATAATTCAAACTTTGTAAAGTTTAAATTCTTCTAAATTTTAGCAATAGCTAAAATAAACATCCGTCAGCTAGAGGCAGATGCTAAAGTTTCTGCCACAAATTCTGTTATAAATATGTTGCAACGGCCTGGCCAGTTAGAAAAAGTAGAACAGTATAAGCGCAGATTAGTTAGAAAAAAAGCGTCTGTTGAAGCACTGTTAAAGTCTGCAATGCAAAGTCAATTAGATGGAGTAAGAATTGGGTTAAATCAACTGAGTACATGTCTACAAGATGTAAAGGAAATTGAATCAAGGTTCTTGTTGAATATACTACAAAACCATTGAAAAGAAACTATTTGGAATCAAAATTCTACTCTTGTATCATCAAACTTTGAGAGAAAATTAATCAGAAAGTTAAATTTAGGCATCTATTAAATGATTGTGAGACATGTCCCTTTAAAGATTTTAATTTCTTTGAATTTTCATGTGGATTATGCCATAGCTGTTAGATATATTAAACAAAATTTACAATTATATTAAATTTTTCACATATTACTGTTGTTGAGATCTTCAGATATGAGTTTCTTAAAGTGCTCTTTTGAAATCAAAGAATTTGTAATCCTGAGATTGTATTAACTAATTAATATCTTTTAGATTGACTATTACAAAAAGCTTTTTAAGTTGTTTCAAATAAATTTCTTTACTCTGTTAAATTAACTTTAAAGACAATTGACTAAGTTAGAATAGACGAGTTTCTTTTCAACCGTTAAATATAATATCTACTTAAAATTCAATTTAAATACTTCAGATATTTCCAGTTTAAAGTCAATTAACAACCTATTCACGGACGTACCTACCTTGTACAGTAAATTAAGTGAAGTTAGAGATGAGAATATGCGTCACTCACAATATGTAACTGCAAAAGAAAATCTCAAGCACATATTTACTGTTCCCGAAAGTGTACAGAAAACTAAACAATGGATCAATGAAGGAAAACTACTTCACACGCATCAGGTACTTTATAAATTATACTGGCACTTTTAATATATAAAGAAATCTGTAGTGTTTAAGGGATTTAGAAAATTCAAGGGATGATTTACTATTTGAATTACATAAATTACCAAATCAATCTGCTCATGACAAAGCTATGTTGAAAGCTTACTTTGCTGATGTCGAGATGCTTTCCGATCTTCTAGAAAAGCAGTTACGTTTAGTAGTGGCTCGTACACTAAATACAGTTCGAAAAGAACCCACTGTAATTGTAACTGCTTTAAGAATAATTGAAAGAGAGGAGAAAGCAGATGAAGAAGCTTGTAAACATGAAAAACAAACTGGATTCATGCCTCCTGGTAGACCAAAACGGTGGAAGGCAGTGGCATTTGAAGTTCTTGAGAAGGCTGTTGCTACTCGAATCGAGGGTACTCAAATTGAAGAAAGAAAAGATGATAAGTTGTGGCTGGTTAGATTCTTAGAGTTGATTCGACAGTTGATCTTAGAAGATTTACGAGTTGTTAAAACACTTTGTGTACCATGCTTTCCTCCACGATACAATATAATTAATAAATTTGTGCATATGTATCATGCATCCTTGTCAAAATATGTAAGTGTTGAAAGGAAGATGTAATATTTTCATGATATTATAGGTATTTCATTTCTAGTTGCAAGAGATTATTCAAAATGGTTTGGAAGGAAACGAATATGTGTCGATCTTAGCTTGGATTCTAAATACATACAAAGGAGAAGAATTAATGGGCCATCCTGATCTCAAACAGCATACAGCAAGTTTAGATTCTTTATTACCATTATCAGCTTTGAATAATTTGCAGGATCAGTATTTGAAAGTAAGGTGATGTAGATGGTACACTCGAACTTTTGTGTTACTTTTGCTTTGTTTGTATAGAATATGGCTAAAAATTATACCGAGTGGATGCAAAACACATTAATATCAGAAAAGCAGGAATGGCGTTCAAGTAATCCTCCTGAGGAACCTAGACTTGATAATTATCTGCGTACAGCAGCTCCTGTTATTATATTTGAAATGATCGATCAGAATCTACAAGTCACTAAAACAATTAGGTAGGCTTTCTGTAAAATCAAGACTTGAAGGGTTTTTTGATATTTTCTAAAAACTTTTTAGCCAAGAACTTACAAATAATGCCTTACTGTTAAGTATTGAACAATTGATCAAATATGGACTGGATTATAGAGAAGGCATTGTAGAATTTAAAAATAAACATTTTGAAGATCGAAGTCAGGTGGAGTAATTTTATTTGATTGTTGTTTATGAAAAAACAACATGAAAATAGAATATTTTTTTATTTTTAGGTTCCTTTCTTTACTCAATACATGATAACAATTGTGAACAATTGTTTGCAATATACTGAGTTAGGTGCACAATTTGAAAAACAATATGTGGTATATGGTGCACCTCATCAATTAATTGACAGCTTCAAAAGACTTAAAGATGTCTTTATTGTAAGTATATTACATTTTATACAGATACTATTGTTATTATCATTAATGTTATGACTATTATCAGCAACTGAGGAATGAATCGGGAAAATACTTGCTTGAAGAAGTCTTTTTAGATCTAGACAAACACTTTGAAGAATTATTTGTATCAGGTCGATGGCTTCAAATATCATTACCAACTGATACAATTTGCGCAACTCTAGAAGATTATTTTCAAGATTACAATCGTCTAGTTGAAGCTAATTTTGAATACATAATAGCAGAAGCACGTGAATCTATCACGAAAAAATATGTAACTGCAATGCTATCCAAGAAGGTGTCCTTTAAATCTTATGAAGAATGTCAAACTGCTGCTAAGAAAATATTTAAAGAAACCGAACAATTAAGGAAAGCATTCTTAACTGCTGCCCCTAATACTATTGATATAGAAGATCCTCTGGACATAATTATTATGTTATCTGAAGTGTTAAAATGTGAAGATGATATGATCTCTTTTGATCTACATAGAATTGTGGAAAAATATAGAGATATTACTGAAGATCATTTGCATCGCCTTTTAAGTTTACGAGGGGATTTACCTAGGGCTGACTTAAAAGAGAAGGTTAATTTTGTGATAAAAACGTCAAAACCTAAAAGTCCAGTTCAGTCTAGTTTATTTAGTCAACTTGTATTTCAAGATAGAATAATTAATTGGTAAATCTTAATAGAGTAAAAATGCTTTAAAATTGTATAATGTTGGTTATATGTGGTACCATAAAAATCCAAAATTTATTAAAACTAGAATTCACTAGTTAAACTTCTAAAGTGTTTTCGAACAATGAGAAAATTTAAATTTGCTGTATGATGGTTTATATTTGCTTTTGCGATTCAGTGATGATGTCATCAAATAAACATATTCAAAACAGTTCATGTAATTTCAAATGGACAAGATTAGTGTTGTTTTAAAATGTAAACAAGACACTTTATTTATCAAATGAATCATGTGTTATTATAGTTATTTATACACCAAGCGAGTTAAGAGGATATTTATTCACTAGAAGAAAGTTTAGCTCACTTGCCCTTATAAGCTCGTGAGTAAGGAATCCAAATTTCAGCATCGGGATTCAGTTTCAAAATCCCGAATCTTGGAATTTCTACTCCCGGGATCCTGGGATTACTCCCACAACTAATAACACCAATCCCGGGATTGATCCCGAAGTATCTTTCTTCTATTATTTTTATAAATATAAGGGTAAACTTCAGTATAATTAATAAACAATATATATTTGTATTAACAAACGAATAATTTTTGTAAAAACACTTAAAACACGTAAGAATTTATTTTAAAAATACATAATTATTACTTCTCATATACAGGACTATATTATAGAAATATTATGTTATTAGCCAATTAAGAGTCTTTAATTGATTTGAAAAATGATCTTAGAATTATAAGGGCATCTAGTGTAGAATCACTCAAACAAGATCGAATTCGTGTGGCCAGAGAACCAGCTGAAGAAAAAGCTCGTTCAGATCAACACTGGTTGGTGGAACGGTAAGCAAGGTGTTATAACATTGTTGCAGATGTAGTCCTTGCAAACCACCATTTTCAAACAGCATCATCTCTTTTTTAATAACAGTTTTTTCTCCATTACTTTTTACTTGGTGAGATTTCATAGCGCCGACTATAGCATCTTCAAGCTTCTCTTTTAAAGATTTTGCCCTTTCTCATTCTGTCAATTCAGAAATTGATGTATCTTCTTCTTCATCATCAGCTCCATCAGTTACTATACTATTAGGATTATTTTTTATTGTCATATTTAAAATGTCTTTAAGAAAACTTAAAATAGTATTAAAATTAAGCATTTTGAACATTTCTAGGTCTTCTCGCCTAACTAAAGCATTCTGGAGGTAATTTATAACATCAGACATATTCGTTCGATGTTCTCCGATGCGTTTGTTTAAGGCCAATTCTAAATCCCAACTTAGTTCAGCCAATTCTTGAAATAAAAATCTAAATGTAGCATCAGCAGTGCACAGGTTAGCACATCTTCTGCATATAGCTTCCACTGTTAACTGGTTCAAGAGTAGTAACAATACTTTTCAAGAACTCAAATTCGTTTTCTGTTATGTCAACTGGATTTTCTAAATCAATTAGTGCTTTTTGAATGCATTCTTTTAGAAAACAGAAATGTTTCAGCATCAGTTTTACATTGATTGCATAATGAATGCTATGCTGACGTAGGGTTGCCAAATTTGTTTTCTAAGAATATATGTGACCCTGGATGACAAAACACACCTAGTGTGTCAAAATATCGAATTCGAATGTACAAACCACCTGATAACGCCGAATTGAAGTTGACAACTGTAAATGCATTTTTCTCAAAAATGTATTTTGACACACTAGGTGTTTTATCATCCATGGTCACATATGAGAATATTTTGAATATAAATGTACAGGATACCCTAAACAACCATGGACATAGAGCTACCACACATTCTTGGGGTCAAGATAAATCAATTGAACCATTGACATAACCCCAGAGGAAAGAAATCTAACGGTGTTAGATCAGGTGATCGTGCAGGCCAGGGTACTGCAGAATGCAATTAATTTATAGCGTAAGAAATCAAAATAACCCTATCATGTTTACATCATTAGAATCGTGACAACAAGAGCTATCCAAAACAGTTTTCAATTGTTTTTCAGCCTATTTAAAAAAATGAGATTGATGATGGTTACTCGAAACCGAAACGTTGTACAGGAATTCTTGTTAGCGCATTTTAATAGAGAAGGAAAAGTGGTTTTAGTTTTCCGATCTCTTCAAATAAATATACCCTGTCTCATTTCTATAATTCCAATCCATTTCAAATTTCTAGCATTTTCAAAGTTAAATTTAGATTAAACATATTAGTTAAATACATATATGATTAATTAGTTAACAGCAAACCAAAGAACAACAATAATCTAATGGGAGTAGCACAATAAGATATTGTTATCAACATGACAAAAAATTTTTAATTTCTAAACTACTCAAGATATCTAGATTTTGCAAATGCCAACAAAAAGGTCCTATAAATAGCCAACTTTCGTCCCATTTAACCGATCCTGTATCTCTTACCGTTTCCAAGACCCCCGTGCTGTGCATCCTTATCTTGGATACACTGTATTTAACTGGTCCATTTTGGTGACTTCTTGAATAGTGATAAAATAGGTTCAATAGTTCATTGTTTGAAAACATTTGTAGGTTTAACTAGTAAATTCTAGTTTTAACAATTTCAGGTCTTTATAGTATAAATGTAACCAAAAATCAGGCTGTAACATATGGACGCTTTGTGGCATGTGACTTTCTGCGAGAGATTGGATGTAAAACAAGGTTATTGTTTAGTATTTTTACATATTTATTTATAAAAGTTCATTCAATTTATGTATAATGTATTGTTTGTATTAGTGTTTAGTTTGTTTTTAATAGCATGTATTTTAAGATTAATTGAGCTGAGTTATATAAACTGAATCAGCCAATAAATCATTGTTGTACCTCCAGTCTCAGTTTTTTACGTCACACACAAAACGCCTATACACTAGTGGTTAAGTTGATAATATGATAATAATTATATGGTTAAACTAGTTTTGCTTGATAATATAAATGTATAAAAATTATTGAGTTTTTGTACATTTGTAAGTGTCCTGCTAACTAAACAACAAATAGAAAATTCAAGCTCTGGTGGTAGAAATGCTGAATTAAATTGAGAAGGCCCACCTGGGTTTGTTTATGGGTTGTTTACTGTATGTTTTAAGGTGAATAAAGGCTTTATTTAAAGTAAATATTGTTAATTTTGTTTTTAGTGCAGCAGATACATAGTTATGAAAGTCATCTTATTTCCTGATTCTCCAAATCATATCTGGATGTTTAGGCCATGAAGATTTATAGAGTACTTTTAAATAGCTTAATTGCACATTTTTTCTGCATAATCAGTTTTTGAGATTCCATATCAGTTTATTTAAAAATGCATCTTTATTTTTGCTTCTTTGAATTGTGTCCCATTAAAATTCATATCATCTGATATATTTTAAGCTTCTTTAAGAGATTCTTCAGAACTATCTTAAAGCAAGTTCAAAGTATGTATATTGTTCTTTTAATGCGTGAATCAGCAAGCCAAAGTGTCCTGATTTTGGAGTTTCTTTGACAACATTGAAAGTTCTTGTAGAATATCATACATTAAAGCCAGATCTACAAATTCAACACCGGATAATTTATTCAATAAACCTTTAAATTAGCTTCTCGTTTTCCATCCTGGCTAGGATCAGAAGAGCCTTGCTCAAAATGTTTATAAAGAGCAGGAAGTGGTTTCCACATAACTTCAGTGGCTCGTAAATTACTAGAAACCCACAGCATTACTAATACTTATTCAATTTTCAAAAACTGTTGGACGTTCACTATAAGCTTGTTACAGTTTCATTTTGTTTTTAGAAGACTGTACAGTGCATACAAACTGTCCATAAAGGATTTGAAGTGGTTTATGCTAGAAACTTCCTTCTATTCTGTGATTAAGGCAATGTCAATTGAAAAGTTGCAGATACCTTTGTTTTAATTTTGTTGCTATACCATTTTTTTCCTAAATGTTACGCTTGCACCATTTGATACAACATCTATTCAATTTTTCTACAGATAGTCTTCCATCAATCCATAGTTGTGCAGAATAGCAATCAACGTACCTATTTGCGATGAAATCTGCTGCTAGTGATGTTAATTTGATTAAGCCAAAGAAAATAAATGGGATCACTGTTATTTACAACAATATTTATGAAAATAATTAACTTTTGTACTTGTAGTTGTCTCGTTAATCAAAACAGATATTTTTACATCTAACACAAAGTGTTCATGAATGTTTCTGGGTTCAGTGGGCTGTGAAATCACACTTGCGGCTGCATTTGCCACCTTTTGGAAAATAAGATCTGTTAGAATGTTCGTCACGTTACACGCATTGCACGTTATAACAGCCATAATTAAAAAGTAACTTTTAATAATTTTTTAACATATTAGTTATTTATTCAAAAATGAATAAAGCGTAAATAAATAATAATAAATAAAAATTAACTAAATTGCTAAATGCAGGGCAATGACAATTGCAATTGACCAAAAACAAATACAATCGTCTGGAGGTATGTATTAGTCAGTGCTTGCATGAATTTTATTTGGCATCTTATTGGATATTTATCCTTTATTTGATAAATACATATTAGTTGTTAAAATAAATCAACAAGGCGGCACATCAAAATTAGATTCCATAGTCAACTGGAACCAAAAACATTTATGAACACTTTGTACTACTAATAATTTTTTTCTTCATTTCTGCTGCCAAATGTTAAATTATATTAACTACAGTAAAATGTGTATGCAAAATGCGGCCATGATCTAAACCATCTACTTGTTGAACTTCTATCAAACTGGAGGGATTCACAAAAATATGATTTTGTTTTGCAAGATAATATGCAGTTCAAAAACCTCTCTTTGTTGTATGTTCTACATTCATTATGAAACTGATTTTGTTGAGGTGGGATTTTATTCTGATTGTCTCATTGTGCTCTATGTACTCGGAATGTTTTTTGATTTTATTTCTTAACACACAGTCAAGTTGATTCTTTTTCACTTTTACCAAAATCTATCACACTCCACCCATTCTTTTGAAATTTCAATTCCATTTCCATATTCAGTGTCTGCCAAAAAGTCTGCACCATATAGGAAAAATTTTTATTTAATGATTTATGGAAAATTTGTTTCCCACATAAGGTTTTGCTTGCTCCACAACCAAAAATGACTTAATCAAAAGTAATCATGTGGTCTCTATTACGTTTTTAGAAAAAATGGACTTATTTGCTTGAAAAAATAGTGTCCTAGTTCATTTTGAAACCAATAGTACATATGCATGCAATGCACGCTCTGATTACAAATCGGATTTATGTGTTTATCTGTATGAATGAGATGAGCTTTGTGCCAAGCGTGCTAATTTTACCAAAATTCCATTTTTATTTTTTACATAAAAATAAGGAAAAGAAGATTATTTAGACTGTGAAATGAGTATTATGCAATACGTATCTAATCAATAGATAAGTGTTGTGAATTAAATTGAATCGACTTTTATTGATTAACAAATAAGGAAAAGCAAAATAAAGGGCAAAATATAAAAATCTTGGTAGGCTTTTGAAAATCTGCATATGGATACAAAATTGCAAAGGAATAGTTATTTATGTACCAAGGGAGGAAAGTAATTGCGCTCGAGGTGAAGCCGAGAGTACATTTTTTCCTCCATAAACTAAATTCATTTTCGTTTGGAACAGGGACATAATGATTCATTACAGCTCTTGCGACGTTATAAGAGCGAAAAACGTTTTTTTTCTCACGGCTTTTCAAAATTCGGTCAAATAAGTCCATTTTTCAAACATTTTCTCTAAAAATGTCAAATTTGACAGACAATGGAGATCACATGATTACTTTTGATTAGGTCATTTCTGGTTCTGGAGCAAACAAAACCTGATGCCGGATACAAATTTTCCATAAATCATTAAATAAAAATTTCTATGGTGCAGACTTTTTGGCGGACACTGTTTATTATGTTCTACATTCTAGTTTTTGTTTTATACAGATTAGTCAAAGATATGTTTTAATCTTTTCCTCCCATTTCTGTCTCCATACAGCTGGGTAGTCCCCAGTATTACTAGTGAGGCTTTAGGTAAGTGACCAGAGAACTAGAACCTTCATGTCTTTTCAGTTTTTTTTTTGCAGCAGGTTTGTCGGAAGTATCCTGAAAAATCAGTAAAACGATCTTTCAGAATAATCCGAAAATACAAATTTCTGCTGAGCATTTTTATTAAAATAAATCTAAGCGATTGGTAAAATGGCAGTGCAAAATCAAACAATTGTTATGAAATTGAATTAATTAACTAACTTTTAATTGCTGCATTAGTCTTAACTGTTACGCTTACTAATTTTATAGTTAATTTGGAAAAACTGATAAACAATAGGTCGGTTTAATTTGAAATAAAAGCTTACCTCATAATAATTTTTGTCATCTGGAGTGACAGTGAAGTAATTCAAAATGTTATTATTTTTATTCATTTTAAAAATTACAAAAGCTCACAAATCAAAATTCAACTGTACTTAATTTTCAGTAACTGTTGTAGTATTACTCCTATTACTACATATTACTTCTTCTAATAGTAGTTTTTCTTTTACTATGACAACTTGTTTATTTATGTCTTTGAAAACAATATTGTAATATATCGAAATGCGTCAAGTGAATAAATCTGAGGTTATAAGGTGTTTTTATGGAGCTCTAACTCAATTTGATATTATTGATAAAAACCAAAATTTGAAAGTTTCAGTTATTATAAGAACAAACAAAAGGAACAAATACAAC
Source organism: Ignelater luminosus (assembly GCA_011009095.1). Lineage (NCBI taxonomy): Eukaryota > Metazoa > Arthropoda > Insecta > Coleoptera > Elateridae > Ignelater > Ignelater luminosus. Next base: position 95,333 of record VTPC01008868.1, on the reverse strand, counting down.
TCGTAAATATGCTTCCCATGGATGAGTGGTTTTAATCAACAGAGAAAATTTAAATAAATAATTAGTAATTACCATTAACCTGAAGTTCAACAAAAAAATTTAATTATTAAAACATCAATATATTATAATATATTTACAAGCAACTCTTTAAAAACAGATGAACAACTTGACTCAAAATTTCTAACATATAAAAAATAATGTGTGCACATCATAATTTTGAAATGTAACAAATACACAGAAAACTTGAACTCTAATTGCATTTGATATGATTTTTCTATGATGTAATAAAGAATGTTATTGCTATTCACAATTAGGCATTTTCTGTGGGACTTTCCTTATTGCTAGTGGCCGAAGTTTCTTTATCACCACCTCCTTCTGGTGAATCTGTTTCAGGATGAGCTTTAGAATGTTGACTAACATGAGATGCTTTAGAGACATGAGAAGCTCCAGTTGTGTGTGAGGCTTTAGAAGCATGAGAAGCTTCAGTAACATGTGATGCTTTGGAAACATGGGAAGCTTTAGATACATGGGAGGCTTTAGATGCATGTGAAGCTTCAGTAACATGGGAAGCTTCAGTAACATGTGATGCTTTGGAAACATGGGAAGCTTGTGAAACATGAGAAGCAGTAGCTTTAGAGACTTCAGAAGCTTTGGATCCCTCAGTTGTTACAGATGCAGTCTCTGCCGCTGTTGTAGAAGTAAGATGACTCTCATAATCTTCTTCTTCATCATCTATCACATGAGTTTCACTTTTTTCCAGTACCAGAATCTTTTGTACTTCCTCATCAATTTCCGGGCTGTTTAAGATCTCCAAAGAAGTTTGATCTCCTTTTTTGCACATTTTTGTGAAGATAGGTTTGCTGATTTCCCAACATCTTATATTTCGTTTTATTCTGTTCACTAACTTAATAGATTCAGGGAACAATTGTGACAAAGTACTAGATATAATAAATTGAATTAATTAAATTTTTCAAACTCATTTTTCATCAAACGGAACTTACGTAAATGCTGGTAAACATATTTCTTTCAAGAAGTCAATTTGTAAATCAGGGATAGAAGCCTGGTCTCTATCCATCATAGCCAAAGGTTTTTTACCCATTGATTTTTCCATGTCACCTTGATGGAAAAATTCATTGTAGATTTGATATGCTACAACTTTTATTACTTCCCAATGCTATGGAATAATAAAAACAACAGTAATGGCAAGGAAAATATATTATTGCCTGGATTAAGCTGAAATAATTTTAGAATGCAAAACACTATTGACTGCATTTATGGTCATATGAGTCTGAATCAAATTTTACATCAAATGGGCTATTGCATTGCAAAGGATGCTTGATTTTATCACTCTGAATCATTCCAGCTTGACCTATGAAACCTATACCTTACCTTTATCTGATCAGACAGATCGGCACAAGTCATTAAAAGACATATGAATACATATTTATGTTCTGGGATGGAACTATCAAATCCAACCTGTTAAAAGTACAATATTAAACACAAAAACCAATGCTGTAATAATTCAAAGATTTACCTTGATTATCTCTTCTTGCTGTGACATTAATGTAAAATGATTGGCGAGATCTGTAGCTAGGATCATATCTTTTATTAGTGCTAAACAACTTATATATTCATCATTTCCTAAACATTCCAAAAAATTGCAATCCTAGAATTATTTATTTATCATTCAAAAGTTGATCTACCAGATGAATTAAATTATTGTGATTCTTTTGTAAGATTGGTGGTAAAAGAAAAATTACACTGACAGTATTGAATCGGCAAAGTTTGTTTGTTTTGTTAAAAATTAACTAGATACCATAATGTTTAGGATTGTGTATTTTGAACAGTGCAATTGACAACGATAGTAAACTAAACTTTTGACAGTCTTAACACAATCAAGAATCACAATTTTTGCTCATCCAGTGCTTAGTAATAATAGGATTTTCCAAATCTTACAAGAATGGAGGGTGTCTTATTAAGTTATTATTGTAATTAAAAAAGGACAGTATGGTTTTGACTTCTGATATGCAGGCACTATGTCTACATTTAATTCATATTTAAAAAAAGGCAAGGTTACAGTTGCGCATTTAATTTCAGTTAGACAGTGAAATTTTAGTTGTTTAGTTCCATAAACCTTTTATTCTAGTTACTGATGATGTTGAACTTAGAATGGAGAAAAGCATATTCAAAGAGGCATTGGATGAGGAAATATAAAAACCAATTTACATCGTATAATAAAATACCCTTCATCCTTATTATCCATGGTGGCCTAACAAAAATGAAACAGACTGAATAACTCCTATGAAAATAATTTTTCGAAAAAACGCAAAAACATGTCAATTTGTATTTTGACGTACAATTCGAACTCTAAACTTCAACCCCTCCAAGATTCCTAATGGGAAGAGGGTTCAAGTGGAATATCATTAGAAAGGCCTTTCAATTCTCCATATTGCCCCATTTGAATTTTTAAATTCGGTCGATTTGTTTGAAAGATACAGGGTGCAAAATCTAAAACATAGAAGACTTCATGATCTTCAAATTTCTACATTTGACATTTGTTCTCATTTAATTTGTATTCACTCTAGACAAGTCTGTCATGCTTATTTTTTATTTTCCTAGTGTGGACGGAAAGTGAATTTTCTAGTATTTGTTGTTGTAAATTAACAAAAACTTACGTTATGGGTTACTTGATTGCAGAAAGAGTTGAAATGATTGCACTTTTCTTTGAAAATAACAATAACAACAACAAAAGCAAATGTCAAATATAAAAATTTGAAGATCATGAAGCCTTCTGTGTTTTAGATTTCACACCCTGCATCTTTCAAACAAATCGACCAAATTTTAAAATTCAAACGGGGAAATATAGAGAATTGAAAGGCCTTTCTAATGATGTGCTACTTGAACCCCCTTTCCATCAGAAATTTTTGAGGTTGAAGTTTAGGGTTCGAATTGTACATCAAAAAATTTCCTCCCTCCCAATACAAATCAACATGTTTTTGCGTTTTTTCGAAAAATTATTTTCATGTTAAGTTATTCAGTTCGTTTCATTTTTGTTGGGCCACCCTCTATTTGGAATATCCTAATAAATACCTCTGTATTTAAAATACACAATGACTGTGAAAGATGATGATGTTCCATAACAGATCCTTCACTTGAATATAGATTTGCCAACAGACTGCCAGACTGTAACTGAAACGAATTAGTTGTACCTCTGTGATCAATGTCATGACACATGCATGAAGTTATATAAGCCAATGCTTCCAAGTAACTATAACAAGTCGGTATTAAAATTTCATTATTCTCTCTTTATGTTAAAAACTGATATTAATATGAATACTTACGTCATGTGTCCATTTTCTAATAGCTTTAATTCTTTAATAGCAGCATAAGCAAAATGCGTAACAGAAAAAGCATGCATCCAGTTGTGATATGGTGTGTCTCGATAACCTTTTCTAACATACAAAACAAATCTTGTTAGTATGTTTCGTTTGATATGGAATATCTCGAAAAATTTAAGATCATCAAATATTCTCAATATATGACACGGAGTTTCTGATTCGCGTATTCGCTTTGGAGAAAAGTGGAAGCGATCATAATCAAGATATGCATGTCTATTTGTACACAACAGCACTTTATTTACATCTTGACTGCTCACCTAAAAACAAAATAAAGTTATGGTGATATACTATAATACAATGAGTTTTAGAATATAAATTTACAAGTTTACAAAAATGAGTAAAACCAATGCCTACTAGGCACTCCGACCTTGGACAAAGTGTGGGAGTTCAGTGCACACACTTTTTTGTTTTTTCTTTACAATAATATTTATTACAACATGCTCCATACAGAAATACTATGTGTTCCTTATAACTAACTTAAGACATTTCATTAACAACATTTAAGGTTTTGATTATTATTTGGTTCCATGTAGCAGGAAGTTGCCATGTTAGATGTGTAGGAGCTAATGAATTCTAACAGTAGGATATTTGAAACAAATCTAAACTGACTTTTATACTAATTTTGTTAGAAAATATTTTTCAGGCGCATAGATCTTCTGGGGTTATTGGCATTATTGATTGTATACATGTCACGATAGTGTCACCATCGAATAATAATCCAAACTAGCCTGAACACCTATATGTTAATAGAAAGCACTACTACTAGTAATTGCTCCAAAAGCATATCTTCTTTAGATACTGATAATCCCTTTATTTGAGATCTGTGACAATAGTTTAGAAATTCTAAATGTTAATGAATGCTGGTCACCAAGGATATCATCTGTTAGATACAACAGTGAATCCATATAAATATTTAATTACTTTACTTTAAATTTGAAACCTATTTTAGGAGACTCTTGGCTTGTAAAATCTTATTGATGTTTAATGTACTTTAAGGTTATGATTTTAAGACAGTTTGACCCTTAGATCATATATACTCCGTAGATAAAGCCTTCAGCCACAAGTTTGCGCCAAGATTCACATCAACTTGCACATGCGCTACAATGACTGAATGTTGGCACAAACCAAATGCATTAGCTAAATGCAGAAGACGTTATCTACGGAGTATATATGATCTAAGTTTGACCTCACGCTATTGACTTTTTTTTTGTAAATCTGTAAATCAATTACGCTAAAAGATTGGTTCACGAAAATTCCTATTTCCTCTACAATATTGAAATTAAATGTTCAAACTTTTTACTTTCAAGGATAAAGAGGGTGATAAATCTGTTGTACTAGAAAACTCTTCTAATTATACCGGGACATCGAATATCTTCGGAAGCCACGTGACCACTTATTTAAAAGTAGCGCGAAATTTTATTTTTTAACGTTGGTCACACTACGGAGTAACGCCCTCACTATGTGTGTTTCTAACCTAAAATTACATCGGCGTGCGTACGTTCTACGATTTCTTGTTGTCTCTTTGTTTTGAGTTCATTACAGTTTATTTTGTTCTATTTAAAGATCAGTCTTTTTCAAGACTAAATTTACTTTTTGTGAGTTAATCGAAGTAAGTCTAATTTAACGCATTCAAAGTGAGATAATAAATTTGAAATATTTAAGTTTCACCATATATCCAATATTACGCTACTGGAAAACCACATTATGTTTATTATTATTATTACAACAGAGCTGCCAATAGTGCAAGATGTGTTGCCTAATCGACAGTAAACTTCGTGGTCACGTGGCTTCCGGAAATATTCGATGTCTCTGTATAAGAAACTTATGTTATGTCATTTTTGATTGTGCAATGGCGCCAAATACAGACGCAAAGGAAAGGAAACAAGACTTCCAACCAACAAAATGAAAGCATGGCCTGTTACAACCCAGAAACATCATGAACAGAGTATGCCTGCTATGTTCGTAATTATTATTAACATCTTTATAGGCAACAATACCTGGAATGCCATTTAAAAAAGTAAGATCTATGTACAATCAAAAGATATAATGATGTTAAAAAGAAAGTATTTCGTGCACTAAAGTGCAAAACACGTTTGTGCATTAAAGTGCGAAAAACTACTGTCACACAGTACGCTACCAAAATAGGCATAAAAACTTTGGTTTAATATTTGTTCTCCATCAAATCCTCAATGTAACTCTCAGCCACGCTGGAGGATTTCCATTTACCGTGGTGTTTAAGAATACAAATATTGGCTCCTGCATTTGCAAGTAGTGTGACTGATGTTCTTCGAAGATAATGAACAGTGTAGGCTTCAGAATTTGGTACCTTGGGTACTGCTCCAATTTTATTGACTCCAACAACTTGGTTGACACATTTACTATTGTGATACTTTAGAAAGAGGCGTATATTAGAAGTTTGACTTGGCCTACTTTCGATAGAATTCAATATAATCTGAATTCGTAACTGTAAAAGTGTGTTAAATATCAGTCTTTGAATTGGGCACTTTCACAATCAAAACCAAGCCCATATCTTCAATATCATCGACAATCATTCTCACTAACTCGTCCTGTCTACAGGCCTCTGAAATTCCCATAAGCAAAACGATCTAAAACAAAAATTTAAAAAATAATGAGTTTCATTGCATGCAATACATAACTGCAAATTTTACTTTCATCATTAAATAATGTATTGATTATCAGCTTAAGGCATAAATTGATTTATTCTTCTCTTGTTAAAATTCAGGACTTCTTTGCATGATATCCTACTAAGTTTTTCTTTAGGTATGGAATTAATTTGTTAAACTTTCTTATATCTACTGTTGACCACACTGTAGGTACCTTTACCTTCTTGAACTTTTCTTGAAAGTATGCCAGTAGAACATTTTCAGACATTTTCCCAGCTTTGTGCTTCTGACACCATTCTTTAAATAGATTATAAGTATTTTCATCCTGAATTTTTGATTTTTACGGTAGAAGGTTAGAAATTGCAGACATGGCTGCTTCTGATATATCAGCAGATGGTGTAGCAGTGAAATTTTCATCGCTTTCATTTATTTCCATCATTTTTCACAACACAGAAAGACACTAATGTAATAACCAAGAAAATCAAAATTGCAAAATGTTCATCAGAATTAAATTGTTTGTTTGAATTACTGTTTTGTTTCCAAATATCATCGTTTCAATAGTAACCAATCTACTTTGCATTTAAAATCCAAATTTTCATTTCTTTCAGCAAATAAATTAAAGCGACTTTTCTTCATTTTTCTATTATTAAGAAATCCAGTTGTAGGAAAAATACTGTGTGGAACTTATGCATGAAATGCCTTTAGTGCTCTCGAATAATTTTTTGACTTGGCTAACACCTCATCAAAAAATTTTCATTCTCAACCACTAAAGTTTCATTTTGCACACTAGTTGCACAAATAACTATTCCCATATAGCACACGGACATCCTATGGATGTCCATCGGACGTCCAAATTTCAGCGTACGGATGTCCAATGGACGTTCGTTTGTCACCACTTTGGACATCCTACGGCGTCCGTTATTGGACGTAATTTGTACATTTTTTGTACGTAACTTGGACATAATTCTGCCAATTTTTGGACATAATTCGGGCAATTCATGGTCATACATAATTCGGACGATGTTTTTTGCATGACAAATGAATGTTCAGTGGACGTTCACTAACGGTCGTCCAATGGACATCCAAACACGGACGTCCAATGGATGTCCAATTTACGTCCATGGACGTCGGGACAATCTCTAAGCTTATCTTCAATTTTTTGTCATAATATGTTTGTAATTAATTTTCTATGATAGTCATCTTTTTTTAAAATATTTTTTCTTGTTACTTCTTTAAAGTACTTTAGTGGTTTCAGAAGTTTTTTGAAATTCCACTCAATGCAATGCAAAACAGACTAAAATAATCATTTGTCTTGGCAATTACATGGCAAGCTATGATACTGTGATATTTATGGTTAAACAGTCAATAAAAATTTAGATCAATGCACATATGCTACTGTATGCAAACTCGAGCACCCATGTAAATGATGTAAGTTAGCGATTACATGGGGTAAGCATACTGTCTGCAGTGTGCAAATTTAAATGATTTGCGGCGCCTTTATTACAAAACCTTTTCGCTTTTATATAAATATAGTAAAGTATAGTTTTCCATAATATTTAAATTAAAATATTATTTTTCCTTAATAAGTTAACAAACAAAAACATTTTCTTCTTTTCTCAACTGTAATTGCCAATTACGTTTACATTAATGCTTCGCCACTGATTCGAACACCTCTTTTTCTGTATTGTTTAATTGGTCTTCATTCTTTTTTCCTCCACCTGTTCCAATAGTGTACAGTTGTATTTTCAATTAATTTTTTTTTGCTCTACTTCTTGTATCCTGTAACCTATAATGTTAAAAAGTACCCTGAGGTTTCTTACAGTCTATTTCTCCAACCATCTCAGTCTTTATTTGCTTCCCCAGGTAAGGGATTTAAAATATTTGTAATCTCATTCTATTTAATAATGTAATTTTTGTATGCAAACATCCACCTGTGTAAATCTTACAGCAAGTAGTTGCGGATTGTATTTCTCTTCTTTTTATTGTTCATTCTTGAAAGACCTATTCAATATCATGTGCGTAATATCTTTCACATTTAAAAATCTCTAATAGTAAAAATTGAATCAAACAGTACTAAATTATTATTAGGATGCAAAAAAACTATTTTATTACTACTTACTTTAATTAAATATTATATTTGAAAACACACATTAACATTAGTTTAAACGGTCAAATCTATTTTAAATTTAAAAATATGATGTCAAATCTAATGTGACAGATGACATCACTATCAATTTATCTCATTTTTCTCACTTTAATAAATATGAGCACTCATGTTTATTTTTGTATGGTGTTTTAGAATGGTCAAGAATAACTTATACAATGCGTATTTGTATAAAACCAATTGCATGTTCAGAATTCGAAAGGAAAAATCTACATCGAGAATAGGTTCCCAGAAAATATACAACGCATGTACTATGTGCAATGCATTTCACTTCAAATTTATCATGCTGCTTATTTGATTTCAGGCCTGAGTGTCTAGTAGGCATTAAAATCATCACCTTGCTTGAAAATCTTTCTTTAGAAATATACCAATTAATTGCACTTCTTGAATTTTTTAAAAACCATTTCCAAAATGGAATTTTATGTGTTAATCTTAGTTGCATTATTTTTTTAAACCAAATGCAAAGAATGTCTTAAAAACTGATGTTTAATAAATAATATTCATTGTGCTACTGTCAATTTTTGATTTAATATATATTTATTTGAAATATTAATTTGAATCAAATGTTTATAAGGCAATAATTTAATGTATTACAATATTACTGATCTACTAAAAATCTTTGTTTTAATGCCATTTAAATATTAGGTATAACCTTTGGTTGTCAAAGTGACAGTAACAATTTTAAAGGTTAGTTTACTGTCATTTGAATTTTCCTCTTGTTATTAATTCAAAATTCTCAATAAACATTTACATAAAAAAACCAGTTTCCACAGTATTGTTCAAAATTGTAAATTTATGTACCAAACGGCATTCAAAAATCAACTCAATGCATGTACTGGTCTCACCATAAGTGGACCAAGCATTGAAGTCAGTTAATACAGTACATTGCAAAACATAACCTAGAAAAATGACAAAACAAAGTGCACATAAGAGTGTTCTGCAAATTGTATTGCAAAGCTACTTTTTCCAAGTAGTTTTTTTACTGCAATTCTGCATCTTTGTTTTTTATTTCTGTAATAAATCATCACTGCTTCTATCATACCATTGTTACTATTAGTGCCAATTATTTACATTAATGCAACAGCTATAGTAGAGGCACTGAATCAAACGATGATATAATGACGTCACCTTCGAGTAAGAAATTTATACCGTTTGCAATCCTGGAACGATTTTTTTGTGTCGGTTATGCAACCTTTTATACGCAACTGACATAGTGATTATATAGTCTAACAAAAAACCAATAGCAATTAGTTGCTTTGATTGTTTACACAAAGATTTCGGCATGATTATGACGCCGCGTTGTTCCAAGATCATACAACTAGTTCTGGAAAAAAACTCTTATAAAACACGAATGCTGAGCGCACAGAAAGTGAGGTTAGACTCGGATATTTTTAGTAGGTAGTCGATTCTTCGATCGATTAGTAAACATACTAACAACTGTTGCCAATCTCGTTTCAAGAAAATGAACCATATTCGGTTATTTCTCATGTATTAACAAATAAAAATTAAAACTTTTGTTTTTTTCTGGGTATTACAATAAATTATTACTTAGAATCGCTTATTTATTTCTAAGAAATAACAGCGACTTTGATTTTTAACAGATGGCATTAGGAAATTCTGTTAATGGCATGCATCATTTGATTTGGTGCCTCTACTATAGTTGATATTTCATACTATTATTGTTATTCATGACTACACTAAAGTAAAAACCAATTTAGAAAACGTTTTCCAACAATATATGCTGGTCCCACTGGCATGTTCGATTTTACCCAACTTGGTACATGCACCGTTAAAAGTCACTACTGTTTACCGAAAGGAATGGGCTAGTTTAATCTTTGTAAATGCCATGATACATGCACCCCAGTATGCTGAATAGGCGGTTGAAATTTGTCTAGCGGCGTGCGAAGCAACACATGCTTCCCTTTCCATATTTTTCCGTTAATCTACATTGTTTAATTTTATTATTCTGTAAAGTTCTTTTTAAATGAAGCAATAAAAATGTCAGGGTACAGATTCTTAAAAGCTAATAATTATCCTTTACCAGCTATGTCAACTTTAAGAAGATGGGTTTTAAATTTTGATGTAAGTGAACTTCTATATTTATTTAATAGTCTAACATATATATGACATACAGCTAAGATAGCAGAGCGAACTGATGTAACATTCAACTACCGTTCTGCCACATAACCCTGTTATACAATAACTAAACTAGTAACGCTAAAATAAAGAAGGAATTCTAAAATATTTATAACATTAATGAAAAAAAAAGGCTGCTGATGTAAATGAGATTGATCAACTCTGTGTGTTCACATTTGATGAGATCTATGCATCTAATAAACTCGATATTGATATGCAATTGGAACAGGTTGTTGGACCTCACAAAGCCTATCAGACCGTAATGGTCTGCGGCTTAGTTTCAAATTGGAAGCAACCAATCTACTATCAATTTGATCAGCCAATAACTAAAGAAATTCCTTTCAGGATTATAACATGCAAATTTTATAGTACTGGCAATGACTAGTGACATGGGCATGGAGAATACTAATGTGAGGTCTAGATAATGATAATTCTTTAAAGATTTTTGTTTATGCAGATGTTCTGTATTTGATAAACTTGCATGAAATCACCTAATTGACGTTGGTTTTAATGTTGGAGGTCATATCAGTATTGATTGTTTAGAAGAGTTGCTGAATATTACATTAGCACATAAAGCAGTTCAAGTCTTTTCAAATTCTGCAGCAAAGATCATTCAATATTGTGGAGAAAATGGACTTATGCCTATGAATAGTAAGAGCTGTTTGACACTATGCTAAATTTTCTAAAAAATTCTGTACAAATTAATTTCTTAAGAATTTTCAGTTGTTGCAAACGGAGTTTATACAGAAATTTTTGTAGAGATTTTTGGCAGCAAAATTTTTATAGAACAGATTCTAGAAATTTGTAAATTTCTTGCAGAAAATGCGCAGTAAACGTGAACGCGTCCATGCGCAAACCGACATCAGCTGATCGTCTGCTTGCTTCCCTATTATTTGATGTTTACAAGTCGCTTTAAAGGTCATTGCAAACAACTATAAATAGATTGATACTACGCACGCTCACATCAAAAGTTTTGTAAAAAATTATGCATAGTTGCATGCAACTCACTACCACAACATACCAAAAATTTTCACTTATAATCTCCTAAGTGCAATGATTGTTTCCGGAAATTTTTTTCGAATGTATTCCAATAATGTATTCATTAGCCCAAGTGGAACACGTGGGCCTAATTACATTATTGGAATGCATGAGAAAAAATTTCAGAAGATCAATCATTTCTCTGGTTGTTGCTAAGGAATTAAAATCGATTTTTTGCCAGGATACTTCTTACTGTAGGTTTCTGGGTCTTTTAAATAAGTACGAATAGATTATCCATACTTATCACATTCTAGACCTAATAAGCAATACAACAGATATAATTTGTCTTTCATTATTTTCTTTAAGTTATAATTTGACGAAATTTTCTTCGTGCGTCTATTTCAGTGACGTGGAGTGTATATTCTGGGAAAGCACTCAACAGTTATTTATACAGAAAATCAAAATACTGGTGAAAGTAATGTATATTCTCTTGTTGTAATGACTGTCAATTCATTTGTAGAGCCTTAGAAAAGGAAGTAATCGACGAAGAAATTATAAAATCTAACAAGAGATTTTGAAGTCAAAGAAAAAAATCAATTTTGAAACCTTAAAATATACAGCAGAATTTGTAGCTTACAAATTTAAAAACAAATATGCCCTAGGAATCCCCACATCAAAGTAGACCCAAAAAAGACTCTTGAATGGATGCAACGAACTGTGGGAAGTAGCACAAAAACTTGATGTAAAATTTTACAAAATGCATGAAAACTCTTTGTCCAAAGAGGACCATATTTTTCAGACACTGCCTCAAAGAACATTATCTCAGTTAGAAAACAATTTAGTACCATTTGAAGTAATACTGTATCTCAGTGGATCTAGAATTTACATTAGATTACGAGACCCTAACAGTAAAGTTAGTTTTGAAAACTGCCAAAGAAAATTAGACAAGATGTCAAAATTCAATAATTTTAGAAAATAAATATAAATTTATGTATTTAAATTGAGGTTAAGCTATGTAAAACATACTTTAAATGCCAAATTAATAAATAGAGGCTTTGTATATATTATTTAATAAAAAGCTACCTTCGAAGATATGTTATAATTATAAATTTATCAATTTGTTTGATGCTATTATGAATAGCACAGTTTTTTCAATTTATTATTTTGTGTTTGACAAAATTGTTTAAAATGAATTCACTTCAATGAATATTCAGTTAATGCTTGTTTTTAAATTATTCATTAGTACAAATTAATACCAATTACAACAAACTGTCTCTAGATTAGGAACTGGAAAACTTTTAAAATCAATTCATCATAATTAAAATCAATGATTCTGATGAATTTGCACTCAGCTCAATCAGCTGTTTCGTTTTGAAGGTTACAGGGTTATGTTACTCCAGTATAAGACCAAATATTATGATTTTAGGAAATAATAGTATAATTGTCACAAAAAAAATAAATAGGATGTACTTAGATGTCCAGCAAAGTATATTTTATAATTAGGTGTCATCAGTCATCAATTGCTGATGTCTTTGAGTTTCAGTGTATCGATAAAAACCTATAAATCTATCGATCTTTTCTGAAGAATTTAAAAACATGCTCTAGTTTGCTTCACACATGATATTATTTTGTGCAAGAAGAATAGCAACAATATGCGCATCGGCATACCGGTGTGCTTGTATCATGGTAAATGTATAAAGATATTAACATAAATCTATTCTATTGCCAACTCAGCAAACAAAAATCACAACCATCTACATTTGACATAGTCTATTCCAAATCTATCCAGATGTCAAAGTTGATATGTGGCAATATCCAAAAAGTTTTAGATTTCTATTTTTGTTACGTTTGACTGTAAAGTTGCAATGCAAAATTCTCATTTGCCCGGAAACATTTTATTAATGAAATACTGAAATACATAACAAAACAATTACAAAATTAAAATAACAGTGACCTTATACAGAATTGCTTTTTTATTGAATTTGAGATTTACTGTTTGGATCGAGTTGGAATGAAGCATATACGAATTATTCAAATAATTGGTGCATTCAATGTACCCAACAATTTAACTTTTACTTTTCTGGCAATTGCTACCTAGTCCAGTGAATTTGACATGAGACAATGCATTTTGGGCAGGCAGACCATTTTGGATTTTGTAGGGGGGGGGATTCAACCTTGATTGTAAAATTGAGTTTTCAGGACTGGGAGTGTTGTCACTTGACCGCCATCTTGAAAGTAAGGGTGTAATTAATTTTTCTGATTCATCTCCATAACTGCGAGTCTGACAAAAATTCTCTAAAGAGCATTTTTGTGGATAATACAATTAATAGAAAAGTTATGAGTAGAAAAACATAAAAAACTAGAGGCGAGGCGAGATAACTTTTATTTTCAATCCTACAATAAAAATTCTTCCTATCTGTTTTATAGAACATTTCCTTCTCTGAAAATATATGTGTCACTCTTTAGCAACATGTACTGCAAAATGATGGAAATATTCTCAGAGCATTCTAGAGCAGTCAGGTGAAAACACTAATATTTACAATGAATTCCTTTTCACACCAGTTTTCTGAATGGGAAAGAAATAAATCAGCCAGTTAGAAAAGGCATCAGTGGCATACGAAGTAGTCAGGAAGTTGGCAGTTTTTAGGTTCTCTTGGGCAAACTGTAGAAGGCATGGAGAAACTAAACATTGTATAGGCACCATCAATCCCCATTTTAAAATTGAATCCATCGGTTATGGGTGGAGAGGAGGGGCGGATCAAATTACTCCCCCCTTAAAAGCCAGTATTCTCCCCCTTTAGGTTTTACACCGGTAAGTATGCCTGCCAAATCTCATCATCTTAGCACTACTAGTTCTTACTCTATGATTGTTTTTGTTCAAAATTGAAATCCTCCTATCGTCATCTCTGCTAATGAGAAAGTTCTGTTTTAATGGTTATCATACATAGGACCACACAGTTTTGTTGACCTGTCTTTCCTTCTCCCTTTTTCCAGAGATGGGGGGTGACAGAGCCTGATGACTATTGAGCCCTAGGGGGATTATATGTACAAAAACCATCGAAATTGGCTTGGTGGTTTTCAAGATTTAGAGAATGAGTATTCTTGACACTCGTTCTCTGAATCTACGTGGTGATTAATGAAAACCTCTTAGAATAGAAAACTGAGCAGACATGTGTCGAACGCAATAGGTCCAGTTGGAAGGTAAACAATGAAAGCTTGTATATTCTAAATTGCACGATTCATAAAACTTACCTCTGTTGGCAACACTGAAAAATCAATAAAAATAAACCAAATAAAAAAAATTAAAGTGGCTATTAGGAAACGCTCTATAAAACAGCTAAGAAGCATCTTTATTGCAGGATTGAAAATAAGAGTTATCTTACCTCAAAATTCTTTATCCCCTAGTTTTTCATGTTTTTCTGCTCATAACTTTTTATTATTAATATAATGTCAAAAAGTTTATTAATAAAAGTTGTAGGATACTGTATTATCTCTCTACAAAATATTTGTTAGAATCACGATTACGAAGATAAATCGAAAAGCACCCTTATTATTAAGATGGCAGTCAAATGACAACATCCCCCTACAAAACCCAAAAATAAAACAACTTACTGAACAACATAACCTGTTATGAAATGTCACTTTCATTTATTTTCTGCTGGAATGAGCTGTCAGCTATTTTCAGCATAAAGAAAGCATGCTAAGTCAAGACTTAGCTTGCAGTGCAAAATAGCAGTGCATTTAATACAAATTGCTGAGTTCATTGAATGCCCCTAATGATTAGTGGCATGAACAAGTGTAGTTTTATTAATTTCATAATAATAATAAAAATAAATACATACTTTCATATGATAAAGCATCAACTCATTTGATAATTTACTTCGATTCTGTGCTTCCAGCAGCCTTTTATAAACTAAACTGTGCATAATAGATACTCCACAATAAATACTGAAAGCAAGAGCAATCTCCTCATCAAAAAAGTCAAAATCGCCCTGTGCTTTATTACAGAGTTGCGCTACTCCAACAATACCGCATTCATCTCGAATTGGGAAGCACAATATATTTCTCGTTCGAAAGCCAGTAGCTTCATCTATTCCTTTGAAAAATAACGGATGACTATATGCATCCTTGATATTTAGCAATTTTCCTGTTGCTGCTACATGCCCTACATAACAGCCAAATTTGTAAATATAACTCATTGCTTTTATCACAATTGTCTAATACCTGCAATTCCTTGATCTTTTGCAATTTTCACCTCGGTAGAAACGTTATCGTGAACAACACCATCAAAAACTTTTGCTACTAAATGTATATGATCAGGGTCTAAAAGAAATAGAGAGCATCTTTCTGCATGTGTTAATCTCCTCGCTTCCGACATAATCTCCCTTAATAAATCACTTAAATCGCCTAAATGAGAAAATAATTTTCGAGCAACGTGTAAAAGAGATTGACACTGTCTTTTAATTCTGGCTTCTTCTTCTAATTTGGAAGTATTCATGATAACAGGCAAGCAGAATCTATACACTTCAGTAATAATTTTAGTGATAAACTCTTGAGATTTAGAACTGTTAACAACACAAACTAAGAGAGGTAAAGCAGAAACTTTTCCTTTTTTCAATTTGGAAAACACAGGTACAGTGACAACTTCATACGATTTACATTCTTCTCTTGTAAGAACTTGATCTAGAATATTCTGTAACGCTAAATCAAAATCTGCCATATTCTTAGTTATGGTACATCTTGTGGATATTGCTTCCATGAAAACCTGACCTTGTATTGGAGTTCGAAATTCCACTTCAAGTACATCTTGTCCTATTACTTGGACAACTGCTTCTTCTGATATAGCAACTAATGTAACTACAAAGACTGTCTCTGCATCCGTTTCTGTTTCAATCTAAAATTAAATCGGTGAATACACAATATAGCTTCATTATACATTTAAGTACTCACATAATAATTGAGTTTCTTCTCTAATTCATGGGTATTATTGTTAAAAAGCGACTCCGCTAAAAGTAGAAGTTTACCAGGATCACTCACTTCAAGTCCTTTTATTTTAGGAGGCTCCGTTTCATCATGTTCAAATTTTTTACAATAAGGTGGAGAAGGCAAAGGATTTGGTTGTACTTTTCGTTGTAATTTGTAGGTCGTAAGACTATCCATCTCAAAAGATTACATTTAAAAGACACGACAAATTTTGAGTGCAAACATTAAAATGATAGAAGATTAGATAATCGTCAAAGGATATGTGTACTTATCATGATATTGTTACATTAATATGACTACCAACGCCAACTGTATTAACTTATGGTAGTGTTTACTTTATTAGTAGTATTTTTATTTATTGCCACTTTATTATAATTAAATCCAACCACTCGAACAGAATGTTGATTATTATTAGATAACATTTTTGATGATATAGTTTTATTATGAGTATTTATCAAGGCATAGATTAAAATTTGATGCTTCTAGTTTTCACGGTTTTCACGATAACTTTCGTAGTATATGTTTAATTTTAAATTATCGCAGTAATGTGTACAATAATAATAATAATAAATAAATTGGACGCTGTCGTCAAGCGCAAGTCGCGCAAGGTGCGCACAAGTTTAATCAGTTTAATACTTTAATAGGAAATAATTACAGTATTGCCAGATCCACCATCTTTTCAAATAAATATTTCAAATATTAATTAGACCTGTTTGACACTATGAAGAATTCTCTGATAAATTTTATAGAAATTACTTTTTAAAAAATTTTGATTGTTGCAAACGGAGTTTACGTAGAAATTTTTGTAGAAATTTCGTTGAGCAAAAAATTTTTAGAACATGCTCTAAAAAGTAGAAATTTTGTGCGAGAAAATGCGCACGGAACTGATGCGCATATCGAAATCAGCTGAGACAAGGTGAACAAAAGGTTAAATAAAACAGATAAAACAGCTGTATCAAAATGTCTAAAAAGCGCATGCGCACGTCAAAAATTTTATAGAAAACTTTGTACATGTTGCATACAGAGCAGGTTGCAACAATATACGAAAAATTTTTTATAGAAACTTGGCAAAAATTTCTTTCTAAATTTTTATAAAATTTTTCATAGTATCATACAGAGTCATTAAGCGTTTACGAAAATTCACCAAGGTGGTATCTACCGTTTACAGCGCGGTTATCAGGGAATAGATACGGGATAAAAGGCCGAACAACAGTTTCTCACATTACACTGTTACACAGGGACTCAAAACAAAAAATGTATTCTTCGGTTTTGTTCTAACCATAACCGAAATATTTCGGTTACGGTGTTTTAGTTTCCATTGCTCTACCAGAATCTCGTCTTCGCGAATCGGTTTAAAAAAACAATTAATACCGTTCTCTAGTTTTATTAAATTTTATTAATTGAAATAATGCCCGTAGATAATCTTAAAAAATCTTATACTTGAATTTTGAAAAAGTTTTTCTCAATTTATTATTATTATAATAATCGCAATTATAAGCAATTACTTCAGTCAATCAAAAAATTCTCTTTATACTTCGTGGGCTGAAAATTATAGGGTTCCAAGCGACATTTTACAAATTTTACAGTAGAGCAATTTAAAAAATTAAAGTTGCATATGTTTCCTTACTTAAAATTTAATTGTATAAACGATTACAATGTATCTGTTGGAATTATAACAAAGATCGTTACAGCAAATGATAGAGATCTACATAACAAATAGATTTTCGTAAAAAATTGCTTTTCTTTACGTTGACGCTTGGAACCCTATAGTTTTCAGCCCACGATTTGTTATTTCATTGTCTGTACCAGCAGATCCAAAGGGCAGATCGTGCAACTATTGCAGCTCGATAATTAATAATAAAGGGTTTTCCAATAAGAGGTGTTATTTTGATATTCAAAGAAAAGTGCCATTTTGTAATATAAATGATCGGATGTTTATTTCATTATAAAGAGGAAGGTATGCCGTTAATAGTGGAAAATAACATCAGGCAAATGACCACCACGACCACGCTTACAGGACAATATCCTTTTCATGAAATTTTCCATAACCAAATCGCAAAGTGGCTGCCCTATGTCCTCGATAGCCTCACGAATTCCATCTTTGAGGTCTTGAATCGACGCTGGGCTGTTGGCGTAGACCGTCTCTTTCACGTGGCCCCAAAGAAAGAAGTCGCAAGGTGTTAAATCACAAGATCTCGGTGGCCAATTGTGATCACCTCTTCGAGAGATAACACGGTCCGGAAACTTTTTCCGTAAAAGATCAATGGTTTCGTTGCTTGTGTGGCACGTAGCGCCGTCTTGTTGAAAGTAAACGTTGTCCAGATCAATACCATCCAATTCCGGCCATAAAAAATCGTTAATCATCTCTCGATAGCGCAATCCAGTCACCGTAACTGTTGCTCCAGCCTCATTTTCGAAAAAGTAAGGTCCAATGACTCCGCCGGACCATAAACCGCACCAAACAGTCACACGTTGAGGATAGAGAGACTTTTCAACAATAACTCTTGGATTTTCTGAGCCCCAGATCCGACAATTTTGCTTGTTGACGAAGCCACCGAGGTGGAAATGGGCCTCATCACTCAAGATGATTTTTCGATGGAATTCTGGATCATTTTCATGCATTTCAACGACCCAATCAGCAAAGACACGACGTTGTTGATGATCGGCCGGCTTGAGTTCTTGTGTTAACTGGACTTTATAAGCCTTAAGACCCAAATCTTTATGCAAAATACGGTGTAATGACGTTTGTGGAATGGCTAATTCCAAAGAACGACGAGGAATGGACAAACCTGGGTTTTCTTTAACACTTTCGGCTACAACAGCAATATTCTCGGCTGTTCTTGAGCGACGTGCACGGGTTTTATTCTTCACATCACTTACTTGTCCCAAGAGCTCGAATTTTTTCACCAATTTCTGTATTGCGGTCCGACAAGGTGCTTCACGGTGACCCAAAAATGTTCGAGTTTTACGAACCGTCTCTGCCAAATTTTCACCATTTTTATAGTGAATTTTAATAATTTCAATGCGTTGTCGAAGCGTGTATCGTTCCATATTTATTAATGGCGTAGTTTCTACTTGTCAAATGTCAAAAAATGATAGCTTCAAAAGTGACATCTACCGAAATAGCGGGCTATTCAAAATAACACCTCTTATTGGAAAACCCTTTATTATAAAGGTCGCAATGGTGTGACCGCTCAAAGCCTAGGACCGACGCGACACGATGCGGCAATGCGGTACTATTGGATATACAAATTTAACCGCCACGTCGCGTCGCGTTACATTTTCATCAATAATTAAAACTTCTTTATTTAGTACACCGTATACGATAAATCGGTTTGTGAGGTTAGTAGGTTGTGGCATGTGCTTATAGGGGGTGTGCATTTTGACGATATTTTTACTGTTAGTAATTTATTAATAATAAATGAATGAATTGAAAACGTGTTTTCTTAGGGGCGTTTGACACGATGTTAAATTTGACGTCAAAATTGACTACAATCACGTCATTGAAATCTGACATCGTTGCATACGGCACATTTTACGTCAAAACTGTATCTAAAAATTTGACAAAAAAATATTTAGATCATGTTTTTACACGCAGAATTAACACGATTTTTAAAACATGTTCTAAATATTCCCTTGTCAAATTTTTAAATGCAGTTTTGACATTAGATTTGCTGTTTGCAACGATGTCAGATTTTATCAATGATGAAATTGTAGTCAATTTTGATGTCAAATTTAACACCGTGTCAGACGGCCCTTAAATAACCACATCCACTTGAATCGTCAGATTATATTAAGTTGTACGTATTAACGTTTGTATATTGTCGGTTGTTTGCTCAAACTCTTTAAATGTTACATGCCCACTAAACTTTTTACCGTATTTGGCCACGTGACTTTTCCGTTAACGAAATGTTTAACGTGAATTTGTTCAAATTCTCTATTAACGCTTTAAAATGCACCTCAGAATTTTAGAATTTTATCAGCGTGGCCAGAACATCAAAGGAGTTTTCCCGAACTCCGGATAAAACTATCATAAACGGTAAAACCGGATTGTCCGGGTCAAATCCGGACAGTTGACAACCCTATAGTAAATAGTTATGCACCACCCTGGATTTCTAGGTGTTTTGTCTAAATTTTTTGTATTATGCAGTGCTGTATTTTTCAGTAAAACCCAGAGATAAAACCACAGACAAAGAATCTTCCTTCTAATATTATAATATTGTTTATTTTTTACTGAAGCCCATTCGCTTATATTTTTGTTTGTAGCACAATTACACGTTGTTATGCACTTTTCTATAGGTTATGTTTCCGCATTTACCGCTTCTACCGACGGGTCGAGCCGGTCCCCAAAATATCTATCCAGTAGATGCATCTAGTAAATTCCCTGCAATACTTGAACGCCGTACAATGAACATGTTATAACATGCGATTATTAAAATTTAAGTTCCCAGTAGGCTGTAAAATCTTTCCGTAGGGAGCAGCTTGGACACAACGGATGCCAACACATAACCTATAAACTGATGAGTTTGCCTTGTTTCTAATGCCACAGTATAAAAACCTTACGGAATCAGTAATTTAACTTGTTGTCGGCGTCTTTGATGTTTGTGTCTAAAATTTCTACTGCACATTGTCACCACGCGCAGCTTGCATAGGCGTACGAATCATTAGCGGAGTTTTTGCAACATTTAACAGAATAGTTGTACGGCACTGTTTACTGAATTTTGTTCAGTACGCAGTCACCACGCGTCAAAAAATACTTAACAGAATTCTTACTCCAGTGAACCTACTGGTTCCGTAAGGTTCTTATACTGTGCTAATGCAAACTGTCAATTTGACAGATAATTTTTCGGAATAAGCTAAGACATGATTTTCTTTCATATCCTCCTGGGAACTTAAATTTTAATGATTGCATGTTATACATTTCAGAGCGGTTACGATGTAAACGGTATGTGAATCTTCAAAAATGTCTAATATAAACACAGATTAAATAAAGGTCAGATATTTCACTCCCTATTTCACTCCCTATTCCACCAATGTTCCCATTTTTTGTCGCTGCACATTTACATTTGCAGCTCTGGGAGTTTACCACGCCTACTCTTTTACGCGCGTTTTATGAAAAGTACACAACACGCTGTGCTGCTTGCGCAGTACATGTCGAAATAGCAAGCTCTGGGAGTTGCTTTGGGAGAGAGAGAGAGCAATAGAATCCACAAATTTGTCGAAGTAAAATATCTGACCTTTATTTAATCTGTGATATAAATATAAGCAGAGACCGAAATTCAGGTCATTATTTAGAGGCGGCTTTTAGGAAAAACGAATTCTTTTGCAATAAAAAATATCAAAATAAATTTATTTAATATGAAATTCTACAATAACAGGACTGGCGTGTTTTAGAAATTGACTAATAAGGCTGGCCAATTTGCTGTCAAGGCCCTTTAATGATCGGCGGTGATCAAACAAATAAGCATTTTAGAATAATTTGTTTTTTCTTTAGTCTTCCAGTATTTACGAACATTTATTTATTAACTAGGTTGGAATAGGTTCTGTTTGTTAGAGACGTTTGACACGGTAATATTTTTTGTACAATATTTCAATGTAAATTTAATTTAAGAAAATTTTAAAACAGATTTGTAAAAATTGATTTAAATTTTGAAGCAAAAATTAAGAATATCTTTAGAAATCATTCTATTTCTGCAAATCACGCTAAAGACGCTAACCTAACTTTTACTTTGCCTCACACGCGTTCTCTGTTAACCTTTACTTGTTAGTGAATGGTTAGCGGTTTGGTTGCTCTCTTATATTTATTTTTAAGATTTCAAGAGTTCGAATAACCCGATACCCGAATAACAACTGACGAGATTTTTAGGTTAGAACTGCAAACATACTGTGCCCGCGAAATTCAAATATTAAACGTCATTTTGGTAATGACAACGTGGGAAAACGAAGACGCATTAACAGAAATTGACTTATTTTTGAAATTAAATCTATAACCGTGTCGCATGCAGGATATATATTTTTCAGGTTAATTTTGATGTTATTTATTTATTTTCTAGCAAGTTCCTTACGTGTAAGTAGAATTAGTGGCGTTCTTAACGTAAATTTAAGATTATAGTCGCGGAATTCATATATGTTCTACAATCTACATAGTAACCACTTTTCATAGAACTTCAGCAAATTTTATCACTGCAATATGTACGGAGTAGAAAATGTATTTCTATCACTCGGCAATGCACCTTGATTCCTTATTTCTTGACATTGTTTGACCATCAACAGCCATTTTTAAATGTCCAGAGTCACAGTTCACCTGCTGTTATGTTGTTACAAATGAAAAGTTTCCGTTTGTTTTCATAGAATTTCTTCGTTCGTAAACATTAATTAAAGTATCTATAACTTAAGTTACAAAATCCGACCTAATAGTAATATGCATGAAAATTTGTTCGGTGTCATTCAAATCTGGTTTTGACGTCATCTCCGGCCTTACATATTGTTAATTTATTTATTATTATTATTATTATTATTGTATGTAGTATGCAGGTGAATTGGATGGACTGTACAAATTAATTTAAACTTTCAAATTTCTCAATACATTTAGTTTGATGTGAAAACGAATTACATCACTACATAATGAGAGCTGAAACACAACTGTGTTATTTTATTACTTCTTCTAATAAAATACTGGCAAGACATGGCCATTTCTAATAAAAATGTCGTAAAAATATAAAATGAATTTATAGACTTAAAATAGTTTCTAAAGTATGAGTTCATTGTTGTCATTAAAAAATATGTTAATGTTTTAACACATATAAGTATTTAACCTTTTAATCAGGGGTCGGAGTGTTAAGGCCGAAACACAATTAATGAACGCGACTTAAACGCGCTACTGGCGGTAACATTTATTAAAAGTAAGCCGTTTAAGCTGTTCTATGACACTGTGTACGCAACCTAATTTTCAAGACTTAATATGCATTTTCAACATATTTTTATGATTTTTTAAAAATCTGAAAAAAACTGTGAAAAAAGAGAACTTTTTTGCATAAAATGTTAGTTAAAGAAACAAAGACCACACTGTCTTTCTGACGTTTTGATTTTAGGAATTAGGATAAAAAAACTAATAAAATGACTCAAATTTCAAGTGGTTAGGATTGGGTACGATAAGTGATAGGATTCGTGGAAAAACTAGACTTTTTCATAATTTCCACTATATGAGCGCATGCCCACACCTAGCTCGTTGAAATTTTCATACCTAGATACGCTAGATACCTTTCTGCGTCGATGTTACTGTTCATTTGTTGACGTTGTACACTGCAAAAATGCGGTAAAATCAAAGCCTAGTCTGAATTCTATAATAAAAACCGGGCTGTAGTATATTTCTATAAAAAACAGGACAAAATACACAGAAATACACCATAATAAAACGTCAACCATTTCCCTCCATTTACGTTTGTTGGGATTTCGCTGATGTCCAGCTCCGCCCAATCAGTTGACCATGTTCTCTACCAGAGACTATATTATGTAGGAACTCTATTCTCTACTATTCGTAACCGGCTACCCTGGCAACCGTTAAGTTTTTTCCTAAGAAGACTTGGCAACATTGCTAACCTAAATGTGATTTAACTGACATAACCTCAAATCATGTTTATAACTTTTTAGAAACTTGATTTAAACTTTTAAAAATATAATAAGTGATGAATCTTCTTAGAAATAATATAAATCAATCACTTCTAATAAAACAAGTTCTTAAGGATTCTATTAGATGTAAATCAACATCAACAGCAGAATATTGTCTCGAGTCTGTGAAGTCTGTATTTTGCGGTTTCGTCTCCGTTATTGAATAATAATAGGAATCTTTTATTATAGACGTTATGATTATGAAAACTTTATGTGCACATTATTACTTAAAAATGCAGCTAGAGCGTGTGCTTTTGCTGTAAGAGGATTCAATGTTGAAGTAGCAAGGGTTGGTGAACAAGTATCCGATCCTAATATAGGCTTAATGAGATTACAATTTTGGGAAGATGCAATCAATGACTGTTTTTCAAATAATGTTGCCAAAATACCTCAGCATCCGGTAGCAGCAGAACTTTATAAAGTTAGTGCTTTTACTGTGTTAATGTATAATGTAAATAAGTTTCAATTTTAGTGATTATAGGCTATTACGAATTCGAAGCTTACTAAACGTTATTTTAATTCTTTAATTTCAAGTCGACGAAATAATTTGAAAATTAATGGATTTCAAACTTTGGAAGATATTGAAACTTATTCAGAGAAATCAGTCTCAAATGTTTATTATCTAATATTGGAAGGCAGTAATTGCAGAAATGTTAATGCTGATCATGCAGCCTCACATTTAGGTAAAGCACAAGGAATAGTCCAACAACTTAGGTAATTTGTATTGATTACGTTTGATAAAGATATTAATATACATTCAAAGAGTTTAATTATTTTAGAAGCATTTCACTTGCAAAGAGGTTGAAGATTATTCCAATTCCTCAAGATATATTGGTAAAAAATAAAGTAAGCCAAGAAGAACTTTTGAGAGGAATTCCTAGTGAACGCTTGAACGAATGTGTGTTTGAAATCGCAAGTCGTGCTTATCAACATTTGACAAAAGCTCGTAATATTTTAAAACAAGTACCTGCCGAAGCAAGAAGTGCTTTACTTCCAGCAGTTCCTGTTGGTAATTATTTAGAGAAATTACAAAAGGTAAATTATGATGCTTTGCATCCCACATTGCAACAAAAATCTTGGACCTGGTTAGTTAAGTTATGGATGACTAATTTTCGGAATAAATATTGATTTACTCAATATTAAAATTTAAAGAATGAATTTGTACTGCTTTTATATCTACATTGCAGTTTTAAAAGATATTTCATGGAAGTTATTTTTGTCGTAGTTTGCTCAAAAAAGATCAACATCCATAGTTGTCAGAATGACAGTAGCAATATTGAAGGTTGAAGTTATATTTCAACATAATTCTAGTTTTTTTGTTGCCAACTTAAAGAGAAAATTACAATCATCATTAATGTACTGATATATTCTTTTGCAGTTTTTAATAATATTTATGGTTTGATTTTAATTGTAAATAAAGCATATTATTAATTATTATACAAGTTATAAGAGTTTTACTAAATTCCACACTGGTGAGAAGCTTTGTAACCTCAATGGGTGTCGTAGCTAATGAAAATAAGCATGGCAGTTATCTTTTTTCTTCCTATTATTTAAACAACCACACCTAGAATTTATGGTTTTACTTTCTATTTGAGCTGTACCAATGGTTGTATAAATGTTATGATCAGTAAAAAGGTTTCTTACCATCTTCACAATATGGGCTACTCAGATTTTGAAGTTTCTGATAAGTGTTTCAATTTATTTTAGAGATATCAAGTTATAGCAAATGACTTAATTGGCTGAATACTAGTAATATTAAGATCTTGAATTGTACTCCAAAGAAAGACACTTGCAGTATTCAAACGAAAATTTATTTAATAATAATAAATTAGTACAATTCAGAATTATATTCCATTTTTATAAAAATCATTTAGGTGTACATGATAACAACTTATACAGTCTTATTCCCAACAAACATTTACACAGTATTTGAAACATTCAATATTATTAATTGGAGGATATGATTAAATGAAATATTAATCTGATAATATGAAAAACTAAAACAGAAAAATACTTTTAGTTACTAAATCTTTAAATTGCAGCATTTTTTTACGTAATTCCTTGTAAAAAATACCTACATTCTTAGTTAATTCAAACAGAACCCTTTATTTTGTAATTTATATATTACATATTTAACAGACATTTTGCTATCACCTTCAAAACATTTAAAAATTAAACATTCCAATAGTCTCTAACAAACATTTACAACCACAACCTGTAGGACACACATTATTTTCTTCAAACCATTGTTGCATGTGTTTAGTATGTCCACCATGTCCACAAACGAGACAACAATTAGCAGATCCCCTCACTGAAATATGACACACAACACATTCGAGTGATAATTGTTTACAATTCAAACAACTGCTTCCTCTTGCTGGCTGTTTACATTTCTGACAATCTGTTAAGAACTCTACACCCTTATGTATTTCCCCTGGTGCACTTAAATATTTCAAAACTTCAGCTCTATTATATAACAAACCCCATCTATGTAATATTTCAGCATATGCTAGTTTATAATATTCATATAAGGTACTTGTCGATGTTCTTTGTGGAATTAATTGTGGTAATTCTTCCATACGTAAATTATCTAAAGAATTTGATCGAGTTGTTCTTAAGAGAGGGAATACCCATCCATCTGCTACAACATCTGCTGGTGGAATTGTGTGGTAGGGCGAACCTCCTGACTGAAAAAAAGGATAGAATTATCCTAGTTATTTAAAAAATGATTTTTTAGATTTTTGGCAGTTTGAAATTTTATCTTTAAATAAAATAAATTCATTTTCTTCATTAAATTAACTAACATATTTAAGTATTATTGATTGTGAAAACAAATTTGAGTTTCAAACTTATCAGGTCTTCATCGATGAACTGTAAACATTACCTATGAACTCCATTCTATGTAAACTGATATAGAAAATGGTCCAAGTCCTTCATATACAGCCTTGCAATGATTATTCCTTATTAAATGATAAATAAGCCGTCAGCATTCCAAGCTGTTCCCTCCATGCATGTATTTTATATAGAGGGTGGTGCTAAAATAAAGGTAAAATTGATTACCATGATAATGTACTCATAGGAATGATAAACTTTTCTCTCTTTCAGATTTTCCTAGTGTGCTTAGTTTTGAAGATACTTGGTGTTGAAAGTTGCTTTATATATCTTGTGAGCTGTTAAAGATAGAGTTGCAATGCTAAACACAGTTTTTATCATTTTATTACTATGCGACTGCAATATTTTTATATTAATAGATTCTAATAGTTTTTGATGTTTTTCTCATCACATAAAATGATAAAAGCTTTTTTTGTTTATTGGCATCATCTCAAGCCACATTTAAAATTGTAACTCTTTATCTCAAAGAATGTTTGGCATATTTAAAGCAAGCACATTCTAACAACAACTTAGGAAAATCTGAAGGAGGAAAGTTTATTATTGTTATGAATACAATATCATACTAATCAACTTTACCTCTATCTTAGGGCTACCATGTATACATGCGATTACTTACAAGGAAAAACCCCTTTAAGTAGCCCTCTTTGATTTTGTTGATTTTTTGGTAAATGATAAGAGACACTTTTTTTTTATCCATGAAAAAAACATTTCTAGGGGGTGGAATCCGATCGCAATTGAAAGGTATTTTTTATTACTTATTGCAAGAAATATTTCTGTGTTTATTTCATTCAGATGGGATAAATGCTTTGAACAATCAGCTGATTGATCCTGGACTTTTGTTTTATTCCCTGGGTAACCTCAAAATTATATATCACATCATGCATGTGCTTTCTATTAATGAAGACTAGATGAAACAGGCCTATGCATAGAGCATATAAAAGAGAAAGAGGGAACAAACGTGAGTGCAGCATTATTCTACATGCATATTATAGATGGATTCTGCTTTGCATTACAAATGGTGGCCATGAATATCATACAACATATAGATAGCATTGATTGATACATTTATGCATATCATGTTCTCAGGTAAACTGTTATAAAGAGAACATAACTCTAGTGATAATAGAGATCTTAAAAATAATGCAGTTTTTTATAAACTGCCTAAAGTTGTAAGGAATGGGGGCTAGAATTCAATTTGATATTAGCAGCATTTATTTCTTTTAAAAGCAGCAAAATTCTTTGTAATGTGGAGTTGATATTGCTCTGATAATAGGCAATTATTAGACACTCACTCTATCTAGGATACTTTAATTTCTAAATATGTATGGTATGTATGTATTAAAGCTGAATTTTGTGGTTTATCGTGTGAAACCTTTGTACCATTACTGTATTTAAGATGAATGTAGATCTAATGCTGGTGAAAACTCTTTGATAGTCAACACATAACCGCACAAGTTGTATTAAGAGATTTAATTATTTGGATTCAAATAATTTCAGTTTCTAGAAGATCATGTTTATGAATGAATCCCATAACCTATACAGTGTGTCCACATTTCGATGCTCACTATTGGGATTTTGGAAATTGTAAGAGATACGAAGTCGATTAAATTAGAAAAGAATTAGCTATTTTGGAGATTAATTTACTTATGCTTTTGTTTTTTCAAAAAAGTTCACGGCTTACTAGATATTTGCTAAAAACGAAATTATCTTATTTTTTTTTAAGTGAAATATGTCAGGAACGAGCAAAGATAGAAAAGAACAGCAAAGAGGGTGTTTTAGAGAATTTATTCCGAAGCACAAACAAATTATTTTCGCAATTGTCTTTTGTTTTACTTCAGCGCTGAAACGTAAATCCAAATTTTTTCTAATGGAATGCCTACTTGATTTCCATATTACTGAACTGCATTCCTTAAATGCTTTTCAGTGATACATGGTTTGACATAGCTATTCTTTTGTTTAACCGAGTTATAAAGTGAAAATCATTTTTCATCATAGTGTGCCATGACATCTAACATACAAAGTCGTGGAGTTTTGTCAAAGAAATTTATTTGTTATGCAAAAATTGCTAAAACAAGATAAATACGCTTTTATGGGGCATAAGCTGCTTATTTGATGCTATCTGTGAATGCTCAGTAAAGTATCTTAAAACCGTCTTTTGTTTTGTTTTAGCAATTGTTACATAACAAATGTAATTTATTTGACAAAAATCAATGATTTTCATATGTTTAAAGCCATGGTACACTAAGTGGGAAATGCTTTTTATTTAAAAAAAAATAAGATAATTTCGTTTTTAGCAAATATCTAGTAAGCCATGAACTTTTTTGAAAAAACAAAAGCATTAGTAAACTGATCTCCAAAATAGCCAAATCTTTTCTAATTTAAGCGACTTCGTATCTCTTACAATTTCCAAGATCCGAATAGTGAGTATCGAAATGTGGACACACTGTATATTAAAACCAAATCTGTATTAATTTCTTTTCTTTTTTTATGATATAAAGTATAAAGAGACTATAGTTATCTCTCTCGTAATTGCTGTAAAATGTAGTTGGTATAGTTGACCATTGAGATGAAGTAGACCAAAAAGTTGGAAAATGCTGTAAACTTCATAATTTTTGCATTTATTATTATTAGTCAATTTTATGCTAACTTAGTCCTTTCTAAATATCTGTTACACATGTTTTATGAAAAAACCGAATATACTTTCCTTTTTCAAATGAAAAACTTTTAGGTCAACTTCACCCCAGTTTATGGTACTCATATTGGAATTACATCACTCTTTATTTTACTCACAGTGTACTCTAAGTGACTTTTTAATATAGTCCAGCTTAGAGGGCCTTGATATTGTTTTATTGCTATGTCGTTTTTCTAATGGATAAAGTATGGATACACTTGTTAAAGAAGCGAGACAAAAAAATGCGTTAACTTTCTACTTGCACTGCGGGTGTAAAGGACAGCAAAAGTCCAGCATTTTCCGTCCTTGTCTTGTTGTACAGTGGCGTAACATTTAATAATATTACTGTACAAGGAAAAATTTATTATTTTAAGCAAGTTTTATAAAGCAACTTATAAATAAAGAAGAACATGACATCCAGAAATGAAGATCTTACTGATAGCATTTCTTTATAATATTCTTTTATAAAAATCGTAGTAAATAATATTACACATTAATGTAAAACTCATAAAAGAGTGTAAACAAGTAATTTATATTTAAATTAACTGCTATTAGAACTAAACAGTAACCTGCAGTTTAAGGCTGATGACTAGACGCCTGTACGGGCTGGGTCTTTTAGTCACGGCTCAGTCTGAAGCTTTGGTTTAGGTCGGGCCGGACCTCATTTTAAAAATTCGCCAGGCTTTACAAGCCTGCATTGGGTCAATCAGGCTGTTCAGGCCTATCATGTTTTTCTGACCTATCAGGCTTGTTGAGCTCATCACATCGGTTGTGCTTTATAGGCTGTTACTTTTGTATTGCTCCAAAGCAGACTGGACCGAGGTCTTTTTTGTACTGACACTGAGTTGTACTGAACCACACTGGAGGATTATTGTACAGACTTGGACAAGCGTTATTTTTGAACTCAACCACACAAGCATTGTTTTAATACTGAATTGAAAAGGAGAATTTTCATACTACACCAGACCGAGAACTTTTTCTTACAGAGTCAGACGAGCGTTATTTTTGTATGGACATTATTTCTATACTGAACCAAAGTGGAAAAATTTTGTAGAAATCTGCATGAGCCGGGCCTCAGTTTTTAAAGTGTTCACTGGCCCTGTTGGGTCATTCAGGGATCTCGGGCTGTTCGGATCTTCAGGGATTGTCAGGGTTTTTTGGGCCTCTCAAACTTTTCTGGCCGATCAAAAAGTTAGGGTTTTTCTTCAAGCCGCGTCAAGTTTACTCCTAGTTGGACTGGACCAGACTTTAATGGTGATTCTTTTGGATATTCCAAGAATTGCAAATCATAATGTTATATCAATTTCTTTTTATTCTAGAAACAGAGGCTCAAAACACCTGGGACCAGATCATATCAAAATTAACTGTACTTTCAATATAAATAAAATTTATGAAGTTTAAAACTACTTTAATAAATAGTTTAACGAAATTATCCAAAAGATATACTTCGTGGGGTATGCCCATGGCTAAAATGATGTTGACATCGAAATTTAAGGTTAGTTGATAAACATACGACTATCGTTCAAAAACGACATTGATAAGTGTGTCCACACTCTATCCATTAGAAAAATGACATAATAATAAAACATCTGGGAATGTAAAGCGGAACCACAACAAACTCTGTTTTGTTACTGTTTTTTCAAACTTCGGCGGCCATTTTGACTATGTTCTCGAAGAGATATCAAAAAACAGAGACACCACGTGTCTTTAGTTTTTGATGTAGAAACCAAATCTGAAGTCAAAATTTCAAAATTTAAAAAAAAATTCAGACAGACAGACAGACAGATTGTCTGACAGACTTTGCAAATTCAGTAATGACTCCTATTGGAGTTTGTTGAACATTATCAAGGCACTCTAGCCCAGCTAAGGTTGTGTTTTTAAATTGTCAATTTGACAATTAAGCAAATGTGTGATTTCACACTGGTGAAAAGTCTTATGCAGTAGCAAATAATCTTGTTCACGTAAATATAAGTTAACAGTAACAATATGAAGTACTGATTAACGTATGAAGCAATTTACAAGATTTTATTATAATGTCCTATCGCAATAATTACATTGTGTCACAATGACAATGTATATTATCATCCTAATTAGAAAACTTCTTAAACAAAAAAAAGAAATTTCTAGTTAGTATAAGACGAACACTAATTTTGACAAAAATTCAAATTGAGGTTTTATAATTAGGACAGTGATACAATATGTGTTTATTTCTTTTTACATCAATAATCAAGTTTGTGATTTTGGTAGACAGAACAATTAAAAAAAAAAGAAAAAAAAATGCAAACATACCAAGTCCCTTTCATCATGCAAAATTTTTTGCATGCAGTTAATAAAAGCCATTTCATAAATAAAGTTAATTACCTTAAGCCATTTTTTTCCCGATGCAAGTTGCTACAAACAAAAATAATTCAACATGATACATTATATAAATTATTATTTCAGGCACTATAATATAAATTAATCTTACCCCGGATGATAGGTATTTTAGAAATGACTTCCTTCTAACATTCTCATCTTCACCTTTTCCAAAAACACAACACAACATTGCTGCCATTTGTAAATCTGAATGAGTTGCATAAAAGTTTATCCTAAAACAATATGATTACAACAATAATACATGCAAAAAGTTCATTGTGCTATAATTTATAAGAAACTGAACTGCATTGCCCAACTATGTTTGAAAATAAAATACTGATACGCAATTTATTAATATTCCATAGTCAATAAGCAGCTTGTAATATGGTAAAAACAGTGCAAGCAAAGAGAAGAAACAAAACCATAGGACACTTAATCTAATAGTATATCTTATATAAATAAAATTGCAAAATTTAATAGAACAGAACCTTAAATGAAAATTCTTAACTGTAGGAATATAAAATTATTGTTGGACTATACAGAAGTAGGTAACATAGACTGAGCGGCGACTGTAGTTTATCCTACTTCATCAAGTACAAGAAAAAATCATGTTTCTAGCGAAAATGGTACAATAGTGGTTGGCCAGGGGATTACAGCAGGGTAGGAGAAGGCAGACTAAATTTCTTTATCAGTGCTAATTGACCTCTACGTTATGGTAATCATCCCTGGACCTAACAATGTAAAGAGCTTGTTACATTAAATGATTATTTTTTTATATTTGTAAAAGCATTTTTTGTTGTCACTTTTTTAACCATTATTTTATCAAAAGCATCAAAACGATTGTTGGAACTATACCTACAAATTCTGGAGAATGGTCGAGTGAGAACCTTCCACATATTAATACTTCTTTTAATACATTTCACAAAGTAACATTGCTCGAGTTACGAGATATAGTGTTCCACCTCGAGGCGAAAGCTGGTAGTTGCTGCATAAATGTTAGGTTTTTAAGAAATACTTTTCAGGTTATTGCATCTCATTAATACATCATCAGAAACTGGTGCACTTCCCGATGCTTTAAAGATTAGTACGATCATACCCATTCCAAAAGTTAAAAAAACTGTTAAAGCAAACGAATATAGACCAATAAATCTATTACTGACAATCGAAAAAATTTTAGAAAAGGTGGTGCATCAGCAACTTATTAAGTATTTTGAGGATTAGTTATAACAGAAAGGAAGCGTCAACTAGATAACGACAATGTGACCATTGCTGTTTTTGTAGATCTGTGTCAAGCCTTTGAAACCATCGACAGAGCTATTTTAATTGAAAAAATGTCTTATTATGGAATTAAAGGAGTGGTTTTACAGTGGTTTATAGATTATCTAACTAACAGATTTCAATTTACAAAATTTAATTTGCAAACATCTAACCTTGCTGAATGTTCTCATGGAGTACCACAGGGCACTGTTTTACGACCTGTACTATTTATAATATACGTTAATGATATTGATAAAATTAATCTAGAGTCGAAAATAAATATGTTTGCCGATGATACATTATTATCTATATCTGGGAGCAACGTTCAAGAATTGGTAAAAACAATTAATCACGATCTTGAAAAAATATTGGCATGGTTAATGATAAACAAATTAAAGATAAACAGTAGCAAAAGTAAAACTATGGTCATTGCATCTAAAAATATTTTTCAGAGAATAAAAAACATTAAGATTGATATAGAAATTGAAAATACAAAAATTGAATTAGTCAACGAATTTACCTAGGTGTAATTTTTGATAGACAATTAAAATTCAACGAACACATCGAATATGTATTAAGAAAAGTTGCCAAGAAAATAAATTTTTTAGTGCGACTGAGGAAAAATTTATCTTGCTGGGCTACTACAATAATTTATAATATCATCGTACAACCGCATTTTGATTATTGTAGCTCTGTCTTCTATATGATGGGCGAGACTCAGCTGCAGAGACTGCAAAGGCTACAAAATTGCAGAATGCGTGTCATTACAAGATCTAATAGATATTCCCCACTTACACTTACATAATACTTTGAATTTTGTACCAGTACGACAAAGAATTATTCAAAATCTTCTAATTTTTATTTATAAGGTTATTAAGAAAACATCACCGACATATTTCAATGACGTTTTTATACAAAATAATGAAATATATCAGTACGGAACTAGAACGGCTACAGAATATTGAATATTGCTTTGTTATTAATTGTTTTTACATCAATTTGTGGAAAATTACCCAGAGGCATTTTAACCAATCTATATTTTATGTCTCAAATGAAATTATTAGAACAATAGTGAAACGAAATGAAAACCACAACACAATCATATACGAACGAGTAACATGAAATAATCTGAAGGTTATGTTAGGTTAGCCTACAAAGAGATTTAAATACTTCTGCCGTTCTTGATTTTTAGTGGCTGTCAGTTATCATCAAAAATCTAAACTATATTTATTTCTCCATGATTTCATAGTTTAAACCAGTGAGAATGCAAGCATGATCATGACGAAATTTAAAATAAGAAAAAAATCGATTATCTCGAAAAGTATTCAAGATATCAAAATACCAATTATGTACCTGTAATCAGGAGATTCTAAGTTGATTTCATATATAACATGTCCTGTAAAGTTACGGGAACATGGCAACAGATCAACAGACAGATAGAATGTACAAATTCAGTCGAAAATATTGAAAAAAATAATTTACTTTTTAAAAAATTGTAAAATAAACTCATTAAACAGCCAGAAATCACATCAGAAGTGACCCTTTTATTTTGAGCTGGGCTTGACTAAAAAACATGATTTTTTTTTCTTGTACCAGATAATGAAGGTTAAACTATGGTCGCTGCTTAAACTAGCATGTCATATTCAATATACTACATACAAAGATTGTATTAGTTGATTTCCAAATGGATGTTCAAGCATATCTTCTTGTTCCACTTGCTGCGGATTAACAATTAACCTTGCAAGTGACCAAGCTTGAACTAAATCCCATCTACCTATACTTTCTGCCATTAAAGCATTATGCCTGCAAATCTTACTTGTATCACCATCGAGAATATACTTCTCTGCAAGCTGTTTATTGACAGAAAACAGATCAGCCGCATCATATACAGTAATAACAGTTTTCTGAAGCACTCGATTATTTTGTTTGATTCTAGATCTTTGTTTTTGTAAATAATACGAATATACAGTCATGTATTCATTTGCTCTTCTACTATTAAATGCATTACCTAGAGCTGATAATGCTCTTGGTGTTGTTGAATCTATTTTAACTGAAGCTCTACGTGCAGGTGACTGTCGTGTAAAACATACTAAAACACTGACAGAACAAAATTTTGCACCTGAAGTTCGTGGGAATGGAATACAAGCATCATTAAACGATCCTAAAACATCACTTTCTAAATAGACAGGTTGATGATGTCGACTACCATCTGAAGGATCAACTAGTTGCTCTAATGTTACAACAAATTGTCTTAGGCATGGTTCGAGGCAAGTTCGATTTTTTGAAACTCTTTGTTGAGCTGTAGTTGTTAATGTCTGTATGAGTTTTCCTGCAATTGTTTCATCAACAGATGAGCCTTCTCCTATTTGAAATATTGGTGGTACACCATTAGGATACGAATTTGGAAAAGTAACATTAAGAATCACAGAAAAATTGTTTGTATTTGCCAAAACTGTACAGGATCTTCGAATAGCATCCATTTTCAAAACCTCCAAGTTTGGTATTTGAACATTTAACAGTGAGAATTCTTGCTGCAAAGGTTGAATTTTAGATGCAACTTTTTTTTCTGAAGAAACATCGGTAATTTCATTGTGCATGCGTTCAGCTTTTCCATGGTTATCTGGATCATGACCGCATAACTTTTGTAAAAATGGTTCAATTCTCCATACTAACAAAGTTTGATCTTTAGACCATGTAACTAACTGAAAATCATTTTCACCTGGGCGTTGTTTACGCCATTCAAATTCTAAAACAACATCTCTATGTCCAACAAATGTATGTACTGGTGTTGCCCTACTAGTTGTATTCCATAAGAACAAACTGTTTTCACCTCTTCTTAATTGAGGAACAACTACAGTAACTAAACCATTACCAAATGGTGTATATCGTGCACGCCAAACAGGTGCATTCGTTGTTAAAACAAATTCTGCTTTACGTGGATTATTTGTATCAAAAAACTTAATTGTATTATCTTGACTAGAAGTTGCTAATTGTGTTTCAGATTGTTGACTCCAATCTAATCCATATATTTTAGATAAATGTGCCGCTATATACTGAACCGGTGCACTGCCTTTACGTTGATCCCATAATTTTACATCACCATCATGTGCTGTTGCAAGCAAATTTGAAGATATTCGATTCCAACGAACCTGTGAAGCTTCAGCAATTGCTGATAATGAAGAGGCAGGTCGTCGAGGATCTCTCATATCCCAAATGTGTATAAATGTATCGACTGAACAAGAAGCTAATAAATTCGGATTTGATTGGTGCCAATTTAAATCTGTTATTACACGAGTATGTGCTCTTAATGAATGCATTTGTGTTAATTCACCCAATCTCCATGTTAATACTTCTAAGCGTTGATTACTCTACAATAAAAAAAAAAAAAAAAAAGAGTCTACTTATGCGATTCTTGAGTTAAACTATAATAATATTCAACTCACTGAAATTACGCATAGTTCACTTTGGTGGGAGATTGGATTCCATTCAGCTGCACTTACATCATATTTACTTTGTCTGGGAAACTTTCTTACATTCTCTAAATCTGTATCGTCTAAATTTTTAATTGCTATGTATCGTCGGCTACAAATCGATAATGTTACTTTATATAAAGTATAATAATTGTTAGAGCATAGATTTACCCAGCTAGTAAAACATATGTTCCAGTATTATCAACAGCCATTGCATTGGCTTGTAAGTCTTTGTGTTCCATGGCAGTATAAAATTCAGAGCTCCAACGAACAGCCATTGTAATATTTAATATTTAATGCAAAAAAAAACGACAGAATAAACTTTGGAAGAGTATACTTTATTTCTATCCTATAAGAAAAGTTTTGCAAACTTACTGAAAATGACCTTAAAATATAAATTACAAAAAATAAATAACACTGAAAGATTTTTAACCTAAATTTCCACAAATGTCAAAATAAAGTTGTCAATGGTTGTCAAAACGATTGTTTTGATTGCAAAATGTCTTTATTGGTTTACAACTAGACTAAAATACCAATGGTACCAGATTATTGCACTAGATAGCACGAATCCTAGTGTTTTAAACCGTTTTTGATTTTTAAATTTATGAATGGACCAGTAAAAAAACTCAAATGCGGTATTACACCACAAACAAAAACATTCATTTATTCAATAAATATCAGTTTATAATCTTGACTATATTACACACAAATATTAAAAATCTAAAAATAAATTACACGATCCAATAATTAAATCTACAATACAAAACGAAAGAACTTTTAGAATAAATTAACTTCATTACCTTCTAGTAGACATCATTTTTACAAACTTTATATTTTGCAGCCTTTTTAATAGAATATTAAAAATTAATCAATCCTAAGACCACTTTATTTAAAACTCCATTTAAACTTCAAATCTTCATAGATATAAATGGTCTTTTTGTTGATTATTATGTTAAGCTTAAGTGACGATTTAATTCTAAATTTACATTGCGTAGTGAAACGTCTTATAATCGGTTAAAATTAAGTCAAACTTCCCACTTGGTCCACATAGGTAGTTCACTTGAAATTATCACTTTATCCTAGGATAATAATACAAAACTGATGATCCAGGTAATTGCCAATTAGATGCGTGTAATTCAATTAATTGTAAAAGAGTACGCCTAATAGCAGGTGATCCAGCAGTTGCTAAAAATCCATCACGGACACTTGCTAAAAGCTGTTCGAGTTGAGAGGGAAGTTCGTTTTCCAGGTCTCTTCCTATCGAGGTTAAAACGAAAAAGAGACATTCCGTTTCCGGTAAGCACTTGATAGGTAAACAAACGCAAGCTTGACAACATTTTGCTAAAATTGAAAGTAATACTAAATCTGGTTGGATGTTTTCGTATTGACATTGATGTTTGTGTCTCTTGAGTTGGCCACACATCTCTGTTAGAAACCACATAAAAGCGGTAAAACGCGTGCCATCGCCGGCTTTGATTCCCCTTAAAACTTTATCTCGTTCCTGAAACCACTGTTGACAGGTGTTTATTAAAGACTCAATAAATGTTTGATTTTTTTCCTTTTCTATAATAGACATACAAATTTTTGCACCAGCTTCAGAATAACGTATGCCTTCTACTACTCGTTCCATAATAGTTTTTACCAGATCCATAAGTGTTCTTGACGGTAGTTGATTAGGATCTTCAACAGCCAATTTCAAATTTGCTTGCTCTTCAGGAGGAAACTGTCCAAGATCCGCTTCTTCATTAGATAAGCCTTTCAGTTTCATTGCTAAATCACGCGAGTCGGCAGCTCCGAGACTTTTGGATCTTTTCATATTAGAATTCATACTGGATGCTTGTTGATTCCATCCTGCGAACGTGGGTGTTGAATTGTGACTTTGATACATTTGAGATGGCACGCCTTCATTTGTTATTTGAAAATTAACCCTGGGAAGGTGATTAAGAAGTGCATGTGTGGATGTTGAATGCAGCAGTGGTAAGGCTATAGGAGCAGGAACAATTGAAATCAAACCAGGCGGCGTGCTAGGTATGGATCTCAAAACATTCCCACTGGACTTCGAATGCTGCAAAGGAATGGTTTCGAACGCATGCACTAAATTGTTGCTGGATTTAGAATTCTGCAGTTCATGATTCATTGTAAATTCCTTAGCGTGTACGTTAAGTTTAGCTGAGTTTTGGGGTTGAATTAAATCTGTCCTTACGTTAGGTGGTCTATAGATTTCCATAGTTGGCTTACCCTTCATCGTTGCTAAAGTTTGACTTCTTCGTTTTTGAGGATCTTTGTTAGGTTTTATGAAACTTCTTTCCCTGGTAATCGTAGTTGAAGAGGAAGAAAAATCTGTTTTATGGCTACGTTTTAACTGATTTCCATGCATTGTTGTTGTTTTTAAGAATACACTTGACACACTGAAATGTTGCAAATACTTTTAACTTTGACTAATGCCTACCACGCGATTGCCAGATTTGGATTCACAAGGTTTTCGGAGGCGTCAATAAGATACCGGAATAATTTAAGCGAAAGTGTAGTAAGGATGCCGCTGACATAATTAGTTAATTTGTTTTTTTAAAATAAAGGTACACCTTCACAGTCACTGGAAAAAGGTTAAAGAACACTACAGTTTGATATCGACACATTTACCGAGTTGTATGTTGGCGCGGGGCTTGCCGTATTTATAGAACATTATATTTGTGCTTCCGAATGCACATACGCAGTGCTTATTAATAGTGTTGTGTTAAGTGTGTAGCATAAAAAAGAACTTAAAAAATGTAGGTATGTATTCAACAAATTCAGTTTTTATTTGGTATTAAGTTAGAAATTTGAAAGTTGCTTAAACTGCAGAGGGACTTTTACTTAAAATTCCGAATTAATATACCTGATGCTACTAAAGTTGATATTATGTCATGAGCTTTTTTTAAAAGCGTTATTTGTTTTTAAGAGCAAATAACATAATTATTGGTGAAATCATCACAACCTTTAGTCATAGTAACATTTTTATATTATTGCTAGAGTTGTAAGTATAGAGTGTTTTGAATTTAATGCGATCTTTTCAGTAATTTTTAATTGAATGCAGTAAGTTGGTTGTAATTCATTAGTATATGATGCCTCTTTAATAAATGACGTGTTTCAGGAAGTAAATAAAAGGTAGAAATAAATTTATGTAAATTACGCGCTGTGACCGTTTTAAGTCGTGCTTCAATTTGAAATTTTAATAATGGAACGTCTCGTCATAATATTAACCTTTGCTTACGTTCAATTTCCTTGACTATTATTGTTTGGCGGTTGCAGCAGCTTTTATGTGACGCTAATATTTATATGTTAGTTGTGTTGAAGGATTTATACCTTTGCGAGAAATGAAATAAATAATAACACAATATACAATGTAAATGTTATGAAATTTCTTTTCAATTATAATTTGAGCCAATTTAATCTATTACGGTCAGAAAAATATTAAGATCATATAAAATGATAACTAAATAATAATAATAAATTTTAAGAAGAAAAAAAAAGAAGAAATTTCACGTTCTGTGGGTACTACAGGTTATTCCTTCCTGCTACCGTCGAATTTAATGTTTCAAATCGTACAGTTTGGTTTGTTCTTTTAATTTCTAAATAATCTTCTTCAGCTCTTATTTCCATCTACTCATTAGTCTTCTCTTAATCAATTTCTACTTCATATCCATCTGCCGTTTCTATCAGATTTTTTGTTACGGATTTTAGTTCTTTTCGTGTCTTCACGATTTGTAACTACAATAATATCATCAGGATTTGTCTAGGAACAGTAATCACGATTACACGCTACCAGCGCCTGCTATTATGCAGCAGAATGCAATGCCGATAGTGAACGAATCACTGCCAGCCGTCCAAAAAGTTCGTGATGTAAGTGTTACCACATCCTGATTGTTCCTGAACACAAGCATTATCGATTTGAATTTTTTGTAATTAGGATTCTAGTGCAATATTACATAAAGTTGGGGGATATGAAATCTCCTTTTGTTTAAGTCCTTTGTCAGTATCAAATCTTCGTCGTTATAATTCGTATTTTACGTACTGTGTTTTCTTTAGCATCATCTTCATCGAATTTATCAGTTTGGGAAGAATTTTTAGTTTTTCCATTGTACCTATTATTTTCTTTCTATTTTTGGCCTTTTTATTTTATTGTAGGCTTGTTTGTGGTGTATGAAGATAGCATAGATATATTGGCATGGGTTTGTTGTAGCGTGAATACCTGATCGATTATGGATTTTGAAAGTTGGAACCCATCTTAATAATCACCACTTGAGCGAGTCCCCTTTCTTTATAAATAAGTGTGATTTGAATCACTCCATTGTTCTGGAATACTTTCTGTAAACCATAATTCTTTCAATGAGTTGTTCACTTTCATATTTTAGGGACTTTTGTTATTTTTCATCCTCATTTAGGGAAGGATGTGGAGGAATGCGACAATTTCTAGAAACCTATTTATACCACAGATTTGGTCAATAAAAAATTCAGGCGATGATTACACATAGATTAGAATTTTTCAAAAAATATGCAAAGCATATAAACTTCTAAAATGTTTTATTTTTTTTATAAAAAAAATGCATTCAAAGAACATTTGATAATGTTCCATTCCACCTACACTGAAGGGGCAATGGAACATTAGTTGAGGAGGAATAGGTCATTATGAACTAACATAAGAACCATACATATTTAAATTTACTGCAAACTTGAAAGTTCTTGCTATCCTGATAGTTTCGGCATTTGTTTTTCGTTCTGGTAACGTCGTGACCAAGTCCGTAGGGTCTGCTTCACATTTGTCTAAAACAGTTGGATAATAACAAGAATAAAAGGAATATTTTTTTCTCAAGAAGAAAATTGACAATCTCGACTTTGTCTTGCTTTCTATTATGCCAACATAATGAACACGACATTCATCAGTAACAACTTGCAGAGAAAAAATAGCCCTGGAGCAGCTAAGATTGGAGAACCATCATACTCTTTAAAATTAGTATCTGATTCCTCACTTACCATCTTTTGGAATGCTTATCTCAGAGTCTGAATCTGATTAAGTCATTTTTTAGCTTTTTTTCGTCACTTTATGAACTTTGTTTATTGAATAAACTTCTTTGGCGTTTTCATTAGCACAGTTTCATTTATAATATTAATATTCTAGATCTGCCGTTTATTCTGACCTTTCTTTTGTTTGATCTTTTGGGAGCCTTTGGATACGGTACGTCTTCTGGATGTAGGAGTCCTTTACTAATATCTAAATTGTTACTTAGTTCTCCATAATTTTACAGCTGTGTGAAAACTGTTGTGTTATCAGCACCTGCTCATGTACAGGGAAGGCTACTGTCAAGTGATGTAGTAATGGAAATCCTGTTGTCCAGTTTTTCAACTAATATGTCGCTGTGGATTACCATTGATGGATTAGCAACGGATCCAGCTGATGTTGATTTTTCCGACAGGGCCGATCCGTAACAGAACTCATTAAAAAATCATCCTCAGTAAAGAATCTCAGAATTAAATGAGTGTACTCCGATTTTTTAAAACACTGAGAGATTATTCTGCCTCGTCATTGCGGGGTTAAAAGCTAAAGAACGAATCCCTGCAGTATAGACATTTCAGAAGACATTCAATAGTTTTCTGTAAGGTTGAGTTTCTCTTTGTTTTTCATCTTTATTGTCCAGCGATGATATCAGTTCAATAGGTCCAGTTCTCCGTACTGAGTCTCTTTAAAGGGCTTCAAAGGTATAGTATGTTTTTAATACCTGTCAAAGTACTTAAAAGTTGTTTCGTTATTCTTATTGTTGTTGTTTTCTAAAAAAGGAAATCTTATTTCTAGCCAACAACATAAATTGGTTGTGTAAAAGTTGATGAGTGTGGATTCTCATTTGAGGTGTTAATTGGCCTATTGCCACACTTTGTTGCTATATTTTGCGAACGCTTGAGGTGGAAGCAGAGTCAGCCTCCAAAATGTAGTGACAATGTGTGGCAATAGCCCAATTATTACCTCAAAAAAAAACATAAATTGGCAATGACAAGTATTATGGAAAATAATGTACTATACAGGGTGTTTTGAAACCGAGTACAAATACTTGGTAGACGCATTTCTTGACAGAAACCTTTTTCGTCATCTGACTTTATTTCTTAAATGGAATATTTTACATGTTTGTTATTATAAGGTGTCTTCTATTCTAGATAGTTTTGCGTTTGATATCCTTATCAGAGGCGGAGAATTGAGGGTGAACTAGCACACTACGTTAAAAAGATTGTTACATCACTGAGAAATCTAAAAAAGATTTTTCAATATCACAAAAAGTTACTCTTGCGGCTTTTCCTAGTAAAATTGGACTTTTTCAAAACCTTTCAAGTTCAACGGCCTATGGAAAGGTCATACGTCATCTCAAGAACAGGATATAATCATTTGCATTGCATTCGCCTACAGAAACTAAGTCTTTTTTGTAGTATAACTCTCTTTCCTAAAGTCCACCGTCTTCGAGATACAGGGTGTCAAAATCTTTTGTTTTCAATTAAACCTTGACACCCTGTATCTCAAAAAGACTGCAATTTAGGAAAATAAGTTTTATGACAAACAAGATTTAATATTAATCGAAAAATGCAATGTAAATAATTAGATCTTTTTTAGATGAAGTACGACCTTGCCATAGCCCGTCGAATTTGAAAAGTTTTGAGAAAA
The DNA here is from genome assembly GCA_011009095.1 of Ignelater luminosus. NCBI lineage: Eukaryota > Metazoa > Arthropoda > Insecta > Coleoptera > Elateridae > Ignelater > Ignelater luminosus. The sequence goes on along the minus strand of VTPC01008868.1, from coordinate 52,055 downwards.
TTGGTTTTTTGTTTCAAAGTGGTCACTGATTCTGAAAATAAAGTTTCTTTTTTTAATTCTTTAGTGAGGTAACAATTCTTTTTAGCGTAGGGGGCTAGCCCAGTCCCAACTCTACGTCTCTGATAAGGATACCAAGCAGTAGACACTTTAAAGTAACAAACATGTAGGAAATTTCATTCTAATATCTCATTTTGTTCTCGAAATATTGAAAAAACAAGAAATTTTAAATAAGACTTTAACACTCAGTATCTCAGTAACGGGGCACTTTAGGAGAAAAAGTTATATAGCAAAAAAGGTTTAATTTCTACCGAATAATGCGCCTGCCAAGTATTTGCACTAATTTTCAAAACACCCTGCATACTGGTTGACTTGGGTTCTTCATTTTTCTTTTGTAGATTGATTCCCAAGAATCAGTGAAGATTTCTCTTTAGTACTGCTTTTATTTCTTCAACTTGTACTTTACAATTTTCAGCGATGATTAACATTATCTACATATAGGAGTAGATGTTTTTCACTCTTCTATATATTTGAAATAAAGGTACCTGTCTGCTTGTGAATGTCTCAATCTTATTTTTAGCAAATTATGAAACACAAGGTTTTTTTCAATTTACAAACAAGATCAATTTTCTGTTTATATTCAAATGGTGATTTCATGCGTGTTTCTTCTTAAAGCCTTTCATGAAGAAATGCATTCTGCACGTCTATCAGCTACCTACTCTTGGCTACTAGCTCCTTTTGATTGACTATTGCTAGTAATGTCCTAACGGTCGTAATGCTTGCTACAAATACGTTTGTTTCACTGTAATCGTATTCTTCTTGTTGTCTAGAACTCGGGTTACCATTTGGACAATATCCGATCAGTGATCTGACTGAAACTTTTCTGTTATCAATTCATGTGGAATTTTCAAAAATGTAATATTCTCAATTTCTTAAGGTTAGTTTTTTCTCCAAACCAACGTGTTGCCGAAAGTTGTTCATTTAATGCTGCTGTAGGACTGCGATTTATTATATAAACTACAACAGCCATCATTAACTTGAGCATCGAAGCGACATGTTTGCTGTATCATGCATAGGTGAATGATTTATTGCTCAGGAAGTCCCGTGAGCTTGAAAATAGTGCCACTGGAAAAATTCCAAACTGCTGTATTTGGACAAGTGGGACATAAAATGTCGTTTAACGAAAGATTGCACATAGAATGTTTGACACAGATTGAAAGTTTAGAATCTCGGGTTTGACGATAAATACGTTTTTTTGCTTCTGGGCATTCGACTTGGGTATTGGGTGAGTATTCGTCAATAATGTCTACCGTAATAAAGTTGTTAAACTATACAGCACGGGGTACTTCCATATTTTAATCTTTTCACCATAAGCGCTAGGAATGGAATTCTGCTTTGTTTGATTTGCCATTTGAAGAATATAATTGATATTTACACTTTAAATTTTGAGACACATCTATACTATCCCATAACGCGTTTTTCTATATAATGAACAGTGAAAGATAATAATGCAGTTCCAGATGATGCATATTTTTCCATTTTAGTAGTAAATCACTTATTATGTGAAATCCTTTAAAGTTACTTGCAATATTATCCTGTGTTTATGTGATTTAAATACGTACACGTGCGAATCCTGCTTTTCTGTTTCTCAAATGTCCACAAAATATTGCAATAAATTCTAGTATAACAACGTAGAAAATTAGTTAACTCTTTAGGAATCACTGTATAATAATAATAATTAATCGAAAAAACAATTCTTGGCTACTTATATTTCCTGAGTATTGTATTTAAGATTTCTGAAAACACAAGGTTGAGATGATTCTAAGTACATCTGAAAAAAGAAGAAGACTTTCAAAAGCGAATATCTTTTGTCCTTTCGTGTCACCAATGACGACAGGCAAGAAGCATAAAAGTGAGAGCTCTAAAAATTTTAATATTTTTCATTAATAATGGCGTATTTATTTAAATTCTTTGATACTGATGAAGGTCGGCCAGTTTCGCAGAATATTTCAAACGAACTAGACCAACCAGTGGATATACTCTTGTTGTTGTTAAAGTCGATCCTTCTTTCGCTAGTTTTCCGCAAGAACGAAAACCGTATTCGCGAGTCACAAAAAGCCGTGCATTTTTTTTTCTGATCGGAAAAGAGATTATAAAAATTATTGTTGGGTGATAATGCTAGATTCCCTTCCTAAAGACAAATCTTTAGCTGCCAACGGGTGCGAGGACAAAACCTGGAAGGTGGTTGCTTCTTCGGCGGCCAAGAACTGCAAGAATTACATCAGGGACATTGTTGACAATCTCGCACTAGAACCCAATCGAGACAAAGCCGTTATTGCTCTGTCATTAGGTTAGTGTCATTTTTTGTTGTAACTGTTATTATCTTGTTTTTTAAATAATTCTTCAAAACTTTAAAAGCCGATTTTGAATTTCAAATTGCTTAATAGGGCCCTAAATTTGAAAAAATGATATTATTTTTATTTTTTAAAAAGGGTATTGTATAATATTTATTACAGAAAGTAGAAAGCGTTGTCGAAGGAACGGGTTTAAATTAATTTATTTAGAAGAAATTAAAATGTTCTACAAGGTGACAAGCTTACACGTTAGAATACAGCTTTTACAAACGTTTTAGAAAATGCCAAAAGTACCTTTGAGAATCTGCGTTCTACTTCTGTTTTCTTGGGAAAATGTCCACACAAAATTGACATTAGAAAAAAAACACTGAGGTTCATATTAGAATGATTTCTTAAATATTTTTAATGTAATTTGGCGAAGAATAAGAAGAAAGTATGTTTGGAAAAATTAAAAATTCCAAAAATTACTAATTGTAATTAACAATTAATTTCAAAATAATGAAGCTTTGACTAGATTTATTTTATGAACAGTACTGGTTGCAGGTATTAAAATTACTGTGAGCTGTTTTCTTGGCAGTGAGCTGCAAAGGTCAATAGCAATAACCGATTGCTCTTACTGCTATGGGTCATTGATCAATGTTTGGTTCATAATTGCATTTTCTTTGCCACACTATCTCATATGATTCCAACAAAAAATTTTTTGACCCTTGGTTGTAAGTCTAAGGAAAAAACAAGTCAGTTAACATTTTAGATGTAATTAATTGCCTAAGAGAAAATATTTATGACCTAAGGTCCAAAATAGTTAATAATAGTTAAAAATGGTACTAGAAATTGGTTTTATAAGGTGCTATAACCCGAGCCCTTTTAGCTTTTTCAGATCAGAATTATGTAATACGATTTTATAATGGGAATTACAATTCGTAAAAGATCTTACAGTAAATTTCATTATATGGAATTTGATACTTGAAATGAATAGTGTGAAGTATGTTATATTCTAAATAAGATTTATTTATTTCGTTTTCAGGGCCATTTTAATGATTTTCATGCATATTATAAAAATACCAAACTTACTGCATACGAATGCCATTGCTCTGCTCCATTTAATTTAGTATACTGTCTTATATTTTTCCCATTTTGACATTTTTGACAGGGATATCCTTTTCTACCTTTTCGTTATTTGACATCTCAGTAGAGCACTTGTATTTTTAATTCCTACAACATGATCGTTCTGCATTAACAGATTCACACTTTTTCCATTTTTATAATTTTGACTTGGATATGAAAATTGTATTCTATATGTATCGTCTTCTTTTTCTACAATTTGATTAGCGTTTATTGCAATATTTAAACATTTTTCATACGTTTGAATCTTTTTTTTAAATATATTTACTACATGTTTAATTTTTCATTTTTTGTAATATCATACTGAGAAAGTCTTTCTGTATTAATATTTACTAGACTTAGTGTGCTTTCCAAAACATATATAAAGCGTCTAAGATTTTCTTGTTTTAAGCATTTAGATTTATTTGTTTTTACATTTTTCACATTGATATACAACATTTTTAACAAACTCCGTTCGTTGCTGAATTTGTGAAGTCTGTCTGTCTGCTTTTTTAAATCTTGAAATCTTGACTTCAGATTTGGATTCTACATCAAAAATTAAAGACAACATGGTGGCTTCGTTTTTTGATACCTCTTCAGGAACATGGTCAAAATGGCAGCCAAAATTTGAAAAAGTTTGTATTTACTTTAATTAAAAAAATTAATTAATTTAATTTAAAAAATCTCGTATCTGAACTCGTGCATTCTGTCTGTCTGTCTGTTGGCATGTTTTCGTAACTTTACAGGACATGTTGTATAGGAAATCAACTTAGAATCTTTTACTGATTGCAGATACATAATCAGTATTTCGATATTTCGAATAGTCTTCGAAATAATCGAATTCGAAAATTGCAATTTTTCGACATAGTCTGTCTGTTGGTCTGTTGCCATGTTCCCGTAACTTTACAGGACACGTTGCATAGAAAATCAACCTAGAATCGTCTCCTGATTGCAGATACATAATCGGTATCTTGATACCTCGAATAGTATTCGAGACAATCGAAATCGAAAATGGCAATTTTTCTACATAGTCTGTCCCGTAACTTTACAGGACATGTTGTATATGAAATCAACTTAGAATCTTTTTATGATTGCAGGTACATAATCGGTATTTTGATATCTCGAATAGTTTTCGAGATAATCGAAATCTAAAATGGTGATTTTTCGACATAGTCTGTCTGTTGGTCTGTTGCCATGTTCCCGTAACTTTAAAGGACATGTTGTATAGAAAATCAACCTAGAATCGTCTCCTGATTGCAGATACATAATCGGTATCTCGATACCTCGAATAGTATTCGAGATAATCGAAATCGAAAATTGCAATTTTTCGACATAGTCTATCTGTTGGTCTGTTGCCATGTCCCCGTAACTTTACAGGACATGTTGTATATGAAATCAACTTAAAATCTTTTTCTGATTGCATACACTTAATCAGCATTTCGATATTTCGAATAGTTTTCGAAATAATCGAGATTAAAAATGGCGATTTTTCGACATAGTCTGTCTGTTAGTTAGTTGCCATGTTTCTTTCACTTTACAGGACATGTTGTATATGAAAGCAACTTAGAATCTTCTTCTGATTACAGATACATAAATGGTATTTCGATATCTCGAATAGTTTTCGAGATAATGGAGATCTAAATTTTCTTTGTTTTAAATTTCGTCATGATTATGCTTGCATTTTCACTGGTTTGATATCACCTCGGCAACATGGTAAAAATGGCCGCCGAAAGAACAGAAAGGAGTTCGTTGTGGTTATGCTTTGCATTTCTGGATGTTTTATTTTTATAGTATTGAGATAATTCAGCATAGCTATCTCCATGAAGAAGAGTACATTTACTAGTTCTCAAATCAACATATGATATAGTATTAAACTTAAACTTTGTGTGTCTAGCATTAAAATTATTATACTTGTGATCAATATCATCATTCATAAATCCAAGTCTTGCATTAATTGTATTTACCGAATTAAGCTACTCTAACCTACTCAAAAAATAATGTTTATTCACTCTAATTACATTTCCTGATCTGTCCAGTTCATCATATATTACAGTTATGTCTTCTAAAGCCTGTCTTTATTTTAGCTGCTACATGCGGTTGCATCGTTGTTAAAACTATGCTCAAATCATTTTTATTTATATCTGAATAAAGTCTATAGTCATTAATCAACTACTCTGCTTTTCCAAGCTGACTTGACTCTAACAACTTTAACTTGTTGTTCGTCTTCATCATCATATTCAGATAGTTCTTTTAAATCTTTTGATCTTTTGCTTTATCTTGTGCCTCTCTTCTTTATCGTGGTAGATTTATTAAATCATCATCTAATTGGTAACTCGTTTAAATTTTCTAATATCTCCAATTTTCAATTTGATAAAAAATTCCACCTTGATTGATTTGTTCAATTATAAAATCTTCGAGTTCTTGTTTAGACGCTTTTGAATATCTTTTTACTTTAAATTCTTTTATAAACTTGTAACATGAGATCATTAAAATTTAAGTTCCCAGGAGGCTATGAAGGAAAAAAATCATATCTTGGCTTATTCCAAAAAATTATCTGTCAAATTGACAGTTTGCATTAGAAACAAGGCAAAAGCATCAGTTTATAGGTTATGTGTTGGCAAGCGTTGTGTCTAAGCTATGCCCTACTGAAAGATTTTACAGCCTACTGAGAACTTAAATTTTAATGATCGCATGTTACAATTTGTTTCTGTCTTTATTTTCAATATCTTTTTGGAAAGCTTTTATATATCTTTGTTTACTTTTCAAGCTTCTGATCTTATCTTCCACGAGCAAACCCCAGAAACAAGATCATTTTGCCAAAAATCCGATGTTTTTTAAAAACGTGAGTTAGGAAACGGGGTTAAAAAGCATGTTTTTGAGGATTATGTTGAAATTGAGATTTTTTTGCTAAAAATATGCATGAAAATCGTTAAAAATAATGACTCTGAAAACAAAATAAATAAATCTCATTTAGAATATAACATACTCCATACTACTGGAACGAGACAAATTAAAAAAATGCTTTAGAAAACTCTAAATAAATCAATAAATTCGAGAACGGCTCACTGAACGTGAGTGTTTGATTAATCTTGGATATGTGGAGCCACTTCTTTAAATTGCTGATTGCTGTTCATAAAGGATTAACAAAATAAATATTCTTCAACAGTTTCATAACTTTTCTTTGAACCATAAGCAATTTAGTAGTGTTTTAATGATATTGAAATGCTTTGTGCCAAAAACTCAATTGTAGAAGTTTTTTATCATGCGTTTTGAAATATTTCTAAAATCAATCTGGTATGCCCAATAGTAATTGCTAGAGAATTAACGGCAAAACTGCATCCTTTTTGAAATCTGATTGTCTTGACGGCTGTTTTGGGTGATGACAAATTATTTAGTATAATTGCAATGGCGTCTGCAGAATGCAATATAGCTTTGGATATAAACGTGGTTGATACATTCAGGTCATTTGAGGAAGCTAATAACAAAAGTACAATAAGAAACCAAAAATAGCCTGCTTACATGGTGGGCCTCAACAGTGCCTTCAGAGATAAAATCTAACAGTATGTGGAAAGTGAAAAAAAATTTTAAAAATTAATCTGGGTAGATAACTCAAACACCAAAAAAGATATGTGGATCTGATTGCACCAATGAACTTGGCAAGAAAAAGCAGAACGGTAAAGTGTAAAGTGTTTTTTCTAGCTATAGAGGTATACCATGCATTTGGATCACCCTGCACAACATTGTTTTGTTTTATTTACTAATGGAAAATACATTTTACCCCTTGTTTCTAACACCACTAAAACTTGTCATTACACAAAACAACCGTCAAGATACAATTAAGTTTAAACTTTGATATCTGCAGGTGTAACACCAAAAGCGGTAAGCGGCGCGGCGGTCAATTTGAAAAAAACTACTTGTACGTCGCGACGGTCAGGAATATAGAATATATTCATGATAGTTAACAATCTATAGTTATGTACCTAGGCATCTCGAGTCCCGGACAAATCTTCGAATTCCTATCCAGACACTGGGGGTCCTCCTCAGATTTCAAAATAGACATGGAGTCCCTCAAACGTGTAGAATAAAATTTTTTGTTTTGATGTGGGACTTTCCGGCGGGTTTAAGTAATTATCAATAAATGGAAGTTTCAAATGTTTATTTGTAACGAACAGTACAATTAAATCTTAGAGAAGGTAGAGGGGTTGAACCTCAAAACCCTTTCTTAATTACGGCCTTGAATTATGGTGATATTTGGATTTTCCAAAGAATAACTGTATGCAGGTATTTATAATTAATAATGATGTAGTGAAATTCCATGCAGCTTTGATTTTAGATCTCTGACACTGATAGACTGCAATCATTTCTGAGTTTATTTATTTTATAATTAAGTAACAGTAAAATGCTGCAGTCTAGATTAAAATTTATAATGTTTACTTAAACTGTAATGATGATCTCAGAATTTGTGCAATTCTAATCAAAGTCACTGAAGGTGCTAAGTATAGAGTGTTGAAACTTTTTTTTGTTTGAATAGCCCAAAAACAAAAAACCAGGATAAAATAATTGTTGGATTATCTTGTGTGATGCAAAGGTTCTGAATACCAGGAAATTAAAGTAGAGATTCCAACAAAATATGCTGTTTTTTCAGTATTTTGGGCGTTCTTGTGAGTTTGTTTACGTAATAACTCATAGAGTATTAGACGTTCACTGAGTGTCCATCTGTCGTCCAGAATTTAGTCAGGACTTTCATAGACGTAAATTAGACATCTATTTTTGGATGTCGATCAGACGATCGTTAGCGAACGTTACTGGACATCCTATATTGGTCCACAATTTGTCCAAATATCGTAAGTTTGAACTCCAATTTCGGAGTCCATCGAATGACAGTGTAAAAATTACATCCAGACTACGTCCAGAAACGGAGGTTCTCTGAATGTTCAAAGTTAGACGTCCATCAGCCAAAGAGTGGACGTCTACTGATCGTTCTTCGCCGAAATTTGGATGTCCATTGGACGTCTGGCTGCTGTATGGCAATATTTTAAAATTCTTATTTGAAAGGATTAAATATCTTCACTTTGAAAATATATATAGTAAACGATTTTTTTGTCGACCTTATTAGACTTTCTCAGCTTTTCGATCATTATTTTGTGATCGAAAGTCAACACCTGTATCTCAGCGAGAGACAAAGTAATTCTGTTTCTCTGTTAACCAATTTTTTCATCGACTTTATTAGAAAGTAGGCTTTTCAACCCTCATCTTGTGGCCGAAAGTTGACGGTTGTATCTGAGGGAGGCACAGTAGTTTTTCTTCCCCGTTGTTCAATTTCCATTTGGTTTGTTTTTCTTAGATACGTTTTGGATACCATGGATACCAAAGCTATCTTACAATTACTTGCAAAAGTAGAGTAACTTTATTTAGATCTATGATACAGTTTTTAAAGTCGACGAAAAAATTGTATGTGAAACTCAGGAAGAAAGTATCTTTTTTCCCTGTTATGCTTTATTTCGCGAGCTGAAGGCACACGCGGGAAAAAGTATCATTTGCTTTCCTTGTAACACAAATAACTATTAATTTCATTTTTTGTTTAGATACTTTGTGGGCACCATGGCTATTAAAGCTATCTTACAATTACTTGCAAAAGCACATGTTAAATGTAGAGTAACTTTTATTTAAATTTTTGATGAATCTTTTAAGCTAGACGAAAAAGTCATATGTGCAATTCTGAAAGAAATTATCTTTTTTTCTCGTGTGCTCACGGTACACGCGGGAAGTATCCTTTTTTTCCTTGTAACGCAAATAACTATTATTCTATTTCCAAAAGATCTTGTCTAGTTTTTGTAGTTTTTATTTCCAAAATCTGTAATTGCGTAAAAGCAAATTTATGAAAATCAGAGGCCCATTAAGCTCAAGTTATCTGTACAAGCAATTTACTGAACTTTTCTGTTAAAGTGTATAACTATTAGGCACTGATATTAAGATTTGCTTGTTAAATATTTATTTTCCATAGTAAAACAGAAAGAAATATCCAATTTTGTACAATAGCTAACTATTTTACTGATTCATTTTCAATTTTCTCTTGGGTGCCTCACTTAATCTAAGCTCACTAATGCAGTTGTTATTTATCCCATCAGACTTTTTTTGATTTATGTCTGAATTGGTCGGCTGAATCTATTTGCAATAACTTCATGTTTTCTCAATGTTTTACCTACTCTTATTTTTGCCGTATGGGCTAAAATTCTTATGACTAACCTGATTCGTTTGCACTGACATAAATTTGCATGGAAAAGCTTGGTAGAATTTTTGACAAACCGATTTATTCAAAAAATCCATATAGGCTCAAAAACCAGCTTTTAAGAATAAGGTCTAACTTGCTCATTGAATAGACTTGCAAATATGGTTTGTTTCTTATGTTAATAAAAGAATTAGAATCAACACCAAAGATTTCATAATAGAAGAATGGTTTTAGGTTTCCTAGAAAAAACTTGGAAAACTTGAGCAGCCCAAAAACCTAGTAGGCCTTAAACGTTTGGCTGCCCAAGCACACTTGAACCACCACAAAAACTCAAGCTTAGGACGGACTGTACAGTGGAAGCTTTATTTAGTTTACAGCAACAGACTTCATTTTATCTAATTGTAATTGCATTTTTAATCCAAGGGAAGATTCATGGATAGATGGTTGCGATCAAAGGTAGATTGGCAAATAGCATCGTCTGTTCGTGACAAAGGATGAAAGTTTTAATAATGACAGAATCCTATCTCCTACAATCAAGGCATAATCAGCTTTTTCTTTTATTTTTCTTTTGTTAACAATGCAGTAAATCCAAGCAAACTCCTAACTCTTAAATATCAAGTTAGTTTTTGCTTTTTTTCAGCGGTAAATTGCCCAATTTGGGAATGTCACTGTACCTTTACGTTTCGGAATTGGTTTATATTTCTGTCTTTCGTAAATACTCATGAACTCAGACCAAATAAAGTTTTTCAAGCTACCACTTTGAAAATTGTACTGTTTCGTTATAGTGGTCTTTTGGATTTATGCTATTCTTTCATAAAATAACTCAGTAAATTTGACGCCAGTTTCTAAAAATGAGTTACCACCCTAATATTTTTAAAATGAGTAGAAAATAATGTGATCGTTTTACTAAAAAAAAACTGCGCTTGAATAAAGTAGAAAAAATCTCTCTTCTTCATTTTATACAAAGCAAATGACAGATATCTATGTATAATTCTTAAATAGTAAATAAATCTAATTATGTAAAAAATGACTTTCCTGCTGCTTACATCTAATTCAGTATAAATCTCAATTTTTTGTGGAAAGAATTTTTGTCTTCGTGCATAATTTATATCGTTCCGGTGGAATTTACTCTCATATTTATATATGGAAACCGATTAATAATAATCATAAAAAGGAAATCTGCAGTTAAAGGATCAAAGAGGCAGACAATTGGATTTTACTTTTAATTTATTTATAATAATCAAATACTGACAAAACAAAATTACAGTTTAACTGAATGTAAATGTAATACATATTATGTAAATGTCTGAATTTGTTGTATAATAATTGCAACGAATTCATCAATTTAAAGCTAAATCTATAATTTTCGCTAAATTAATTTATTTTAATTTAAAATTGAAATGTTACATATGAAGAATATTTTACAGATTTCGCAAGTATTTCCCTCCCAACAAAATATACTACCACATCAGGTGATTTTAAGCATATGCAAATAAACATCGATAGAAAAACTAAATTATACAAAACAAGTCGGTCGCCAAGGAAGAAATTTTGCACGTTTCCAATACTTCTTGTAAAAGCAACTGTTTATTCGTCGCGTATTATTACTAATTTGCATTTATAAATAATTAACATACGATTAAAGGAATTCTAAACGTTCTTGAAGTGACATATTTTTATTTATTATTACAGGTGATCCTACGGTCTACGGCAACTTAAAGCCATCCCCGGAAACCGTTCAAGCAATTTTAGAAGCTGTACAAGGGGGTGTTTGCAACGGTTATGGACCGTGTGTCGGTACGGATGGTGCAAGAAAGGCTGTAGCGAATTATCTCTCATTTGATGGTGTCAATTTCGAAGCTAAAGACGTCATCTTATGCAGCGGATGTTCATCATCTTTAGATTTATGCGTTACAGTTTTGGCTGATCCCAATAAGGGGCATAATATTATCATTCCAAAACCAGGTTTTCCCATTTATAGAACCTTAGCGGAAAGTCTAGGTGTGGAAGTGAAAACTTATAATCTTCTCCCAGAAGAGGGATGGAATATAGACTTGCTTCATTTAGAGGCTCAGATTGATGATAATACAGCCGCGATTGTTGTTAACAATCCTTCTAATCCTTGCGGATCAGTATTTGATGAAAGTCACTTAAAGGATATACTGGAAATTGCTTCGAAGCATAAAATCCCGATTATAGCTGACGAGATTTACGAACGATTAGTTTTTCCAGAAACTCGTTTCGTTTCTGCAGCATCTATCGATGCGGATGTCCCTATTTTAATATGCGGCGGGTTAGCGAAGAGATTTTTAGTGCCAGGTTGGAGGATGGGATGGATTGTAATTCACGATCCTGTTGGAGCTTTCGATCCTGATATAAGAAAAGGGCTGGCTAGTTTGAGTCAGAAAACTATTGGAAGTAACAGTTTAGCCCAAGGGGCTTTACCTGCTATACTTAAGCTGACTCCGCAAAGTTTCTATGATGATTTGGTTAATATCCTTTATGACAATGCAAAGTTGACGTTTGAAGCTTTAAGTAATATTGCAGGATTGGTTCCATACATGCCCGAAGGCACTATGTACATGATGGTCAAGATTGAATTGGAACATTTTCCAGAGTTCCATAGTGGATTAGATTTTATGCAGCGACTAATGGAAGAAGAATCAGTATTCTGTTTGCCTGGCGAGGTAATGTCAAATAATAATATTTGTCATACTGACCGAATTGAATTAATACGATTTTTCTTTGATTTACAGTGCTTTGGGATTTCTGAATTTATGCGACTTGTGATAACCATACCTTCAGAATTAATTCAAGAAGCTTGTAACCGTATGTCAGAATTTTGTGGTCGTTATTACACGTGACATTTTTTTAGTTGAAAGTTGAAACCAGTTTATTCTGTTACGAAAAAAACCCGCTATTTTTTTAAAAACTTATTATCAAGTTTGCGATGAATAGTGGTTTTTGAAAACAGGTTTTTTGCATATATTAATATTGTTAAGAGAAAATGTAAGTATATTACTATATATTTTATTTTATACTTCTTAAGAAATAAAAAACATCTCTGACGTTATTGGTTGTTTTGTTTGAAAATCTTTTAGTTGAATTATTATTGATAGGAATATATAGCTAACTAGAATACACGTGCCTTAATTATGAATATACATAAGTATAGTATGTGAAGAAAACAACAACAACAAATATGTTGAACAATGCAAAAATGTTTATTGAGTTTCTGATAAATAATAATATTTATTATTTCGCACTACTGATTACAGTAGTTAAGACTTTTCCAGGTGTTAAGAATTTTATGGAAAAATTCAAAAACCATCACATTTAGATTTGATGAAATTAATATTATACATTTGTGTCTACGAATGTTTTTTTTATACTATGTTATTGTTTTTTATTTATTTCATTATTGATTATGGAAATTACAGCAAACTTAACAGCGCAATAAAAATAAATTGAAAACAAAAAGTAAACTAGGTATCCTTAATGACCTTAATTATGAGGAATGTAAATTGGTATATCTGATAAATTTAAAAGATTTGTACAAGGCACTCAAGAATAAACTTCACAGGTAAGAACATAAAAAATCATTTAAACTGAATGCTACAATAGATTAACAAAAGCTCATTGTTTCTGGTACCAATCAATGGAAAACTTATCAAATCAAATCTATAGTAAAATGCCTGTTATCTGAAATAACCTTACATATTAAAAAAAGCACAATCTGATGTTTGGAAGGCCTTTCACCATTGAGATTTTCACATATATTCATTGTGCTTTAGTTTATGTAATCATTTAAAAAAAAGAATGCAATAAAATATTTTATAGTTGGCAGGTATGCAACGTTGGTAACCAGTAGTTGAAGTTGTTAAGTGGTTGAATATATTAAAATGATGTTACTTTAAATAAAACCTCTGGAATATTAAAATAAAGTGTTTTACACTCATCACCGCTTTTTTATTGTATCAGGTTATAAGCCTAGACGCAAGTGGAAATAGAACATAAAAGCAACAGTAGTGAGAGCCTGGAATTATTGCACATACGTACACACGGAAATTTCTCCTCTATAAAGATTTCTTGTTCGAATTATTAAAGAAGAGGAATTGGAGATCGAAATAATAAATCAGAATGGCTGGTTGCAAGGAAAAATTTCTGTAGTTACAATGCAAGAATATAAATCAAATACTGATTTAGGCAAAGTGAACCGATATTTGTGAAATTTTGCATATAGTCATAATTTTATATTCTAAACAATTTTCCTTAATAACATTTTGCCGTATTGTTGACCGAAATGGCACTTTGCTTCAACATAAAATGGTTTTTTCTCAATTGTTATGACTGTCTTGGATTTTAAAAACTAAAAATGTGCTTGAAATTCTTTTCAGACCAAGCAGGGCGGTATCCCAAAACATCAAAACGAGATTCAGAAATTTTTGATCAATTATACTTATAGTGAAGTCAATCCGGGGACACACTGTATATTCTGCCTGCAGAAATACAATTACATAATAATAATAAAAATAATAATAATTGCCTTTGTTTTTCCATAATATAAATTTCCAATTCTAATGTATAAAGCATAGAGGCGAAGTTCAGTGTCACATTAGTGTTGATGCTGCTTTTTCACTCAACGTCTTAGAACCTAAAGAAAAAACAATTACATTGAAAACAAAAACGAGAACGTAGTACATAACTTGATGCAATATATTATGGGATAATTAACTTTTTTTACAAAAAGAAAAGAGGGTAAAATTTAGCACACATGAATTGTCAATGAAATACTCATCATCGTCTTTGTTTTTGCAGCAATTTCAAAAACAGGGTATTTTTAAATTTTCTTAGTCATGGTCTTGTACTTATCTGGTGTATTATTTAAATGAGAAGCTATTGTGTAAGAAAATAAGCGTTTGAACACGATTATCCTATGGGGTGGAATAGTTAAAAGACCTCTAAACTGCAAACTTAGTTGGTGTACATCTGTGTGGAAACTAATTTTGTTAAATAGACATTGCAGACTTTCAGCAATTAATATTTTATAATAGAATACGACAGCATGTAAATAACGTCTATTTGTCATCGTAGCGTACCACGATTTTACAGGGAATTTCAAGAACATTGCCATCTACGAATGTGATGAGCGCGCGATAAATCTTCACAGAAAAAGGGTCTTGCTTTACCTAAGAATTCCTTGAAGACATTTCCAAATGTTCGCGCGCCAAAATTTTCATAGAAAAAGGGTTTTACCGTTTATCAGTTAATTCCTTTCAAATGTACATCAATATTTCTTTAGAAATATTTTAAACGTTTACACATTGTAAATTTTCGTAGAAGATAAAGAACTTTGTTTTAGTCTAATTCCTCTTAAAGTACCTACCGCGATATTTCCTTAGAACACTTAAACATTATCTACTTCTATAGAAAACGCCGAGAACTACAAAACCTCACCCCTTTGTTATGCACAGGAACAGATACAAAAGCTTGTCGTTATTTACAGGATTATCATTATAGTTCGCACAAGATTCAATAACACAGTTCCTCGACAGTTGTTAACCTGTCTGTTAAGTGTTAATAAATAATGTTAATTATTTTATACTTTTATTTATTATAAGCAACGGTAACCTTAATATTAATATCCAAACATTTCATCATGTTTAACCATCTCGCAGATGTTAGTATGTTTGATACGCCGTACACTGTCCTGTGTATATCATAGATCAGTGATTCTCAACCTTTTTTTCGTCACGGTACACTTTTAATAATTTAAAAATTTGGCGACACACTAACGATAAGATAGATTTAAAAGAATTTTACTAAATCTTTGCTTTGTTTGGGTTAAATCTAGAAGCAGTCTAGAACTGTAATAGTCATGCGCATTGGTTCAGTCAGTCCCCGCTACGAAGGTAGAACCAATCGAACTACTTGTCTGACGTCGCTTATGTATGGGTATTCGTAGTGGCGGCACATTTAAAAAATCTCGCCGCACACTAAAGTGCCGCGGCACAGTGGTTGAGAATCACTGTCATATATCAATCGTAAATAAGTGTTTTGCAGCTGCTGAATTCTATAAACATCGGTCTGATCTATACGTGATGCATACACGACATTACAGTAATTTAAATGTGATAATACTAAAGTACCTTTTTTGATACGAGCATCTAAATATTCTCTATACGAAAGTTATAAAAGCCTCTTTTAATTATGCTATTGGCATGTGATTTAAACCGAAGATCTTTATCTATAATTAGTCCCAGGTTTTTTTATTTCAGTGCAAATTTCTACTTTTAAACCGTCTATCTGTATATTAATTTGATCTTTAAGAGATTCATAAATGTAAGAACTACATACCAACATTGCTTTAGTTTTATTAGGATTTAACTTAGGTGAATGATCTGAAGTAATCTTGGATATCAAATGTAAATCTTTGTTGATCGTTTTACAGGTATTTTCTACATCTGCAGACCATTGAAAAGATAAGTATTATCGACGTAAAAATGGGAATCTGTATGCTGAAGCTAAGCATGGAAACCTGACGTATAAATCGAGAATAATATTGGACTAAGAATAGAACCTTGAGGTACTCCTGAAATTAAAGATAGATATCGAGACGTACTGTTCTTGTATACTACTACTTGTTGACGACGCATTAAATAATTTTTGAAGAACTTGACAGCTTCAGGTGAACACTACAAAAATGTAAAATAGACAATAGCAATCTGTAAATCACAGTATCAAATTCTTCTTATTGCAGAAGGTGAACAGCATCGCTTATTTTAAGTAATGCGTTAGTGCAACTGTGTCTTTGCTTAAGCCCAGATTGTGTCTCAGGTAGCAAACGATTCTTTTCCAGGATGTTTCGCAGTTGAATATTTCCAAAACTTTTGGAAAAGACCGGTAGTATAGTCCTCAGGATTCTTTATTTTAGCTAAGGGTATAAGGTAAGCTTTCTTCCAACTTATACCGATACCGGTATAATACCGAACTTATCATACATTAGAGAAAGACAAAGAAACAATAGGAATTTCTTGTAATCTATCTAAAGCTCTTGACTGTGTATCTCAATGAAATATTATTAGAGAAGCTAGAATCTTATAGTATTCGTGGAATTCCCTTATAATGGTTCAAATCATATCTGGAAACTAGGAAACAACAGGTTAATAAAGCACCATAATGGATCTATAACAGAGGACGTATCTAACTCGAGACCTATAACTTGTGGTGTGCTACAAGGTAGCATTCTAGGACCGATCTTGTTTGCTATCTACATAAATAACTTACTGTTAGTGACAAATGAATGCAAGTTTACCCTATTTGCCGATTATTCTAACATTATAATTTATAACGATAATAAAATAATACTTGCTCAAAATTCTACTATTGTTTTAAATAAAATGCGTCTTCATTTAGTTCTAATAAATTAAAATCCAATTGCGAAAAAACTTATAAAATTCTATTTGAAGCACCAACAGACTCTTTGAACACTCTAGGCGTAAATACCATCTTAGATGGCCTAGAAAGTACCCAAAATATCAAATTTCTTGAGATAGTGTCAATAAATAATTAACCTCTGCTATTTATGTGATGTTTTAAATAAAAGATAAAATAAATTCTCAAACTTCAAAAATAGTTTGTTAGGCTTAGTTTGAGAACATCATGAGTTATAGTATCGAACTTTGAGGTAACAGTAGTAGTGCAGCTAGCATATTCAAAACACAAAAAAGAGCATGTAAGACAAAATTTATCGAAATGAAGATCTTAACCATGATTAGCTTATAATCTTTAAACTAATTCATCACATCTTTAAATTAAAGTATGGACTAGAAACATATTACGACTATTATAACCATAACACAAGAGGTATAAGATCAATTTTAGTCCAAATGATCCTTTGTACACTGGGATAAAAATATTTCAACGCCTACCTTTTGAAATAGAATGTTGAATAGTAACATATGAAATGGTTCAAACATTACTCGAACACGTAGTTACTAAAAAGGGCATTTTATATAATATAAATGATTTTATGATACTTAGGTGTAATGTCGAACTTACAATGTCCAAGTAGGCTCTGATATACCTAGCAAATATAAATTTAGTAAAAGTATTATGTTCATTTATGCTATGTTTTTCATATTACATGCTAAAAAAAAAGAAGAACTATATTGATTTTATTATCTATGTATGTTATATCTATGGGAAATAAATTCAAATTCAAATTCTAATGTTTTCCCATACCTTTTTTCTACTTCCTTAGTGCAATGGTGTCTTCTCTAGTTTTCCTTGATCTTCCTGTTTCTTTCTTTTCTCTAATGCTTCCTTGGAGGTATTGTTTGGTCTTTCTTCATATCATTCTACAGATGTGTCTGTGCCGGTTTAGTCGATTCGTTTCTAATTTACCTGTTATTGATTCTTGTAGCTTGACGTGAATTAAATTAGCCCCGCTTAGCAACACTGAATATTCATTTCTATTTATTTTCTATTTCTATTATTATTCTATATTGATATTTGGTGAATACATAGGCAGTCAATTATCCTTAAGAGGATTTGAAAGTGTTTTACGACTACTGGAATCTAAATACAGTGGGTATAGTGTTTATTATTAGCAAGGCACGGATTCTATGCAAATGCATATTTGTAACTATAGATATGTCAAAAAAATGCTTTTGTTTCCATCTATATCTAATAAAATACAATTAAATGACATCAAAATAAATTTGCATATTTTGCATATTTCGAGTCAATTGTGCATATATTTTAATTAAGAGCATATCAACGCATAATTTTTTCAATTTTCTGATGAAAAATGTAAAATATTAATAAAAAATGAAATTTAAAACAAGAAAAAAAAGAAAAAAAAATCTAAGAACCCTTCAAACTCTCAAACAAGTTTTGCTGCTCTTTAGAAGTTCTAAGAACTAATCGCTCTATAACTGTATTTTAAGACTTTGTTGGCTATGCCTCCAAGCAATTGCAGTTTACAGGGGACTACAACACGAAAAAATAAGTTTGTTTTAAATTACAGTAGGTATTTATATTCGTGTGTGATTTCTCGGAAGTTCATTTCATACGATAAGGAAGCTATGAGCAGTATTTGAGATGTGTATAACGTCAATGTGCAGACCGGTCGCAACTTTTACTAATTGCATTCACATCTTCTGGTGCTTTTACAAGCACCTTTTAGATTACGCTTTAAACTTGATTTTAAAGAGCCTGTTTGTAGTGTGTACAGTTAAAGAAATAGTTTAAAGAATAAAAACAATTGAGAAAGGGGAATATTTTTTCATAAATCTTTAAACAGGAATCATCCCCCAAAACGATTTGCTATGTGGCTAGAACGCTGCAGATTTCTGTATTTTAACATAAATATTCAGTTGCATTTTACAGGGTTCTCACAGACCTGGAAAGTCATGGAAAATAAAATTGGTCAGGAAAGTCGGAAAACTCAGTCCTTTTAATATCAAAAGTAAGGAAAATTGGTGTTTAAATTCCAAAAGTCAGAGAGGAAATTAATTGGCAGATGTGTGTTGTATTGAGTGGAACTAGTTTACTCATTGTGGTGTTTTCGTTCTCATTTTGGTGCTAATTTGCTCGTTTTTGGTGTATGGTCACTTATTTTGGTCTTCATGTTTCTCATTTTGGCGTGCACACATCATCGTGCTTTTTTGAGGTTTTACTGTTTTAGGTTATGCACCGTTTTATTTCTCATCTATCACCTACATGAAACAGTATCTAGTAAGCAAAACGATAATAAATATAACTTTCGGTATTTGTATATTGCGTACATTGTGCACAATTTTCACACCTATGTTTACTAAACCACAACAGAAAACCCCTCACCATATAATAATAATGTCCAGTATATATAATTGATATAAATTTCAGTAATTGTATACAATGCACGGAAATTGTATACAATGTACAGCATTTTCCACATCGCTCGTAACGCATATACTAATTACATTATCGAAATTATTAGTCAGGGAAAATACTTAACTCTCGTATGGAAGCTCAGGAAAATCGATTCCAAAATATCTGTGTGAACCCTGTTTTAGTATTCCGATTATTTCTATGTATCTTTTGTATTTTTTGATTGTACTTTTTGTTTAGAGATTTTGTAACAAAATTACCAACGCCAAACAAAAGTTTTTAATTTATATTTGCATTCAACGTTTTGCATATTTAGTTGCATATTTTGAACAATTCGGTGCATATTTTTAAAAACCCAGCGCATATTTTATCAACTTTCCGTGCATATACATGCGCATATTTTAATATTTTACAGTGCATATAAATCCGTGCTTTGATTATTAGTATGAAAGTGCCTTTTGTAGGGACTATGTTTAACATTCCAAGTTTTAGCAGATGCGCCTGGGAAGATCATAAACTACTTACTAATCAAATGTTGCGTGGTATACTTACTAATCCTCTTGAAGCTAATTGTATTGTCTACGGCATTCGACAAATGTTTTGTGTTCAACTTTACCAGTGCTTCTATTTGTATATGTCTTAGTTCGTTACAGTCTATTGTTGTTTCTGGTTCTACAAATTTTTATTATTCTAACCATGCAGCTCGCAAATAATAGTGGGTTCAGTGAGTCGCCATGTTTTAATCCCTAGTTCACTTCTAATTCCTCTAAATTACCTTTATTTATTTGAATTGCTTCTTTTACTTTTTTTTGTATATACCTACCTTTTCAAAGCGTTTGTTAACTTTGGAGGTATCTGTAGTTTTCTTAGATTATCCCATAGTTTTGTTCTGCCTACATTGTCGAAGGCCGCTTTAAAATCTGTGAAGGTAATTGTTTTCTATTTTTGCTTAGATAAGTTTACGCGTAACACTTATTTGGTGTTTTCTACTCTTAAATGCTACTTCTTATTTTTCTTCTAGTTTATTCTCTACTTGTTTTCTTAGTCTCTTTTCAAGAATTCTGTTGTGGATTCTAATAGCTACTGGAGCTAAACATATGGTTCTATCATCAATCATTGGGGATCTTTGTTTCTTTCTATGCTATATTGCAAATCTCTTTCATCTATTCAATATCTTTTTGCTCTCCCCCCTATTTGATAAATCCGAGTATGATTCCTCTAGTCCTGCTGCCGTTCCTATCTTTAGTTCTCTAATTGCTTATAGTGCTTTCTTGGTTAATTTCTTTCTCATTTTCTTCAGGTAATCTTTCTTTGGCTACTTGTTTATGATTATGGAAAGAAGATGCGAAGATGACGGAGCAAAAGATATATATTCGTATTTGCTGCAACAGTCAGGTTGCACTAAAAGTGTTCTGCGCAGCCAGAACAAGAGGAGGAGTGCGCAGTCTCTTTGGAAGAACCTGCCACAACAAAGGAGGTTAATCTTGCTTGGGTGACTAAGCACAGCGGAATCCACGGCAACGAAAAGGCGGATGAACTTGAAGTCGAGGACACCTACTTAGGCCCAGAACCTTTTCTAGGAATATTAAAGCAACAGATCTCGTTAAACCTATCTTAAAAGATAAGCTGGATAAAAAAGCAGTGGCTATTTCTAGTCAGAAGATCACATAACCGACTTTAACTTGTCAAAGTTAGATTGGTTAATAGATAAGAACCGGAGGACCTTAAGACTTCTAAATTGGGATCGCTACAGGTCATTGCATCTTAAGAAGGCATCTGTCGCTCATAAGTGTAAATGAAGGCACAACACGCCCTAAATGTGGGAATGGCAATAAATCTTCCAATGTCTGGGGGAATGTGAGGGTTATGAGAGGCTAAGATTTAAGACCTTTCAGACCTTTACCCTAACAAGGGAGGACTTGAGTTCTCTAGACTGGACTGATATATTCACTTTCGTGCAGAAGTAGGGTAGGTTCGGGCAGAGAACAAAGGAAAGAATAATATATAATATAAATACAAATATAAAGGCCTATTGATGATTGCCCAAATAACGTGAAATTTAAAAGCGCTAAATTTTCCAACAAAGCATTAGTGTGGTGTGCAATTTTAATAGCTGGGATTTTCTGACCGTATTTAGAGCGAGTTAAGAATGAAGCACTAAATAGAGAAAGTTACACAAGTAAATATCTATCGAAATGGGTTGATTTATTTAATACGTGTCATCCTCAGGATAATACAATGTTTTGGCCAAACTTGGCATCATGTCATTACACCAGAGGACAAACATTGTCTTTGTGCCTAAAAACGACAACCTTTCAAAGATTCCTAGACAATTATATCAAAGAAAGTTTATGATAATGAATGAGAAGCCCAAAATAAAATGTAATTAAGGCGTAGAATTTTTTAAAAGTTAGCAGAAATAAGTTTTGCCACCATCTAAGATAGTTGACGGAAAATGTTAGAAGACTACGCGTCTTTAAGAAAAATAGATCGTTAACATTAATTTAAATTAATATTTCTGTGCTCAATAAGTATAGGTTTATACTGCTGATTCAAGTTAGATTAATGTAGTACATAAAGATTAAATATCGAAAATTGTGCCAAAACTTTCGGGACACACGTTACCAACTGATATTTGAAAAATAGAAAGAGGCCGCAAATATAGTTTTGCACTCAGCCAACTCATATCCTAGAAACGGTGCTGGTGGCTGTTTAAACCAACTTTTTCTTTGTTTCTTTCTTCTTCCGGTTTTCCCAAGTAGAATAATGATACCTACTTTCAAAAGTTTTTGTTTTCCTTTATCTCATTTAAACTTTTTAGTTGCATTTTACCTGCTTTTTATTTTTTCTATTTCTTCTTCTTTTTCATTGATTGTTTTAATATTTCATCTATGTTTGTTATTGTTTATTCTGATTTTCTGTTATCCGCCTTGACTACTTTTGCTAGTTGTATAATTGTGGGATTCTTTTCCGTTGTCCTTTGTATTGATTCTCGCTTATTATTCGTGCCAACAGTGCTTGAATTATATCCGTGTTTGTTTTAGTTTGTTTTGTTTGTGAGATTCATGGTTTAAAAACTTTGGATAGCACTTTAGTTGAATTCATGGGATTTTCATCTGATTCGTCAAATCCCAACTTACTTTTTTCTTGACTTTTATATTTACTTTTTTTTTCTTCTCGTTTGGAGCCTTTTTGCGTATGTTCTTCTATTTTGGATATGTTGCCACCTTTTTCAGGGATCTAGAGTTCTTATCTTGATTTTTCTCTTTTTCATTAATTCCGTTTTCTTCTCGTTTCTTACATAATCTCCCTTGGATAAATGATTTGCTACACTCATTTTCCTAGGTTTCTTGATTCTATCAGTTTCAGTTTTAGTTTCTTCCTTTTCTCGATTACGTTTCTGGGTTAGTGTTTTTGGATATAAATATTAATACCTTTTAAGTTTTTTCTATTAGTGAGAATTTGGAGCTTCTTTTAATAAGTTATTAGGCCACGATCTGTGGTTAGGCCTATTAATGTTAGGCCATCTTTCTTCTTCTGTAAATATTCTTTATAAAGTCTATCTCATCTTCCTTCATTTCTGTCTTTATTATTGTTTTGTTTTCTAGTTCCCAAAGTTTGTCTCCTCTGCTTGGCAGAGGAGGGGAGAAAAATCTTTTTTATAGACGCCACTTAGTTTTTTTAATATAAAAAAACCAAGAAAACTATTATCAAAGAAAAATAATCAAATTTGCAGAACAACTGAACGATTATAAATGATTGGAAAAAATGTAAATTATATTGTATTTTAATGTTGCTGAACAAATGATAATTTGTGTTTTATTACTAATAGTTATTTTGAGTTAACAGCAGTAAACTGATCAAGTTCAATTTTTGTATAAAAACTGCTGTTAATAGTTCCTTCAATTTATTCAACTACTTGAAGATGCTGAATATATGCATGTTAATTTTAAAAATCAAACAACCAGGGTCAGCATGAGGACATGAAAATGAAACAACTTGCCATAGCCGCCACAACAGCTAGGCGCTGTACCTTTAGTGAAGAATCTTTTCCAAGGCAGAATCAAACAACTGAAACTGGCATTATATACCACATTACCCTCTCTACGACATGAAGGTGTCTAAAGAAATTCTGTTATAAATGCCAAATACACTAGCCCTGGTCCTGCAAACAGCATTTCTAAGGTTAGATGGCGCAAGGAGAAATAAATGCTGCATGGTAAGCTCTAATGTGAGTCTGTCTTTATACTATGTAAATTTATTATAAAATGTTTATATCAAGCCGATGACAATATAAATTACACTTTTCTGAAAATATTGAAAGAACTTCAACTAGCTAATGATTAAGAATTTGTATAATTGTTATGAGAAATTCTATTAATATTATTTTTTATGTAGCCTTCTCATAGTACTAAAAACTGATGAGCTGCTACTGAAAGGTGGAAGTATCAGCCACATAGTTAGGTAAGCTTTCTCTTAAAAAAGCTCAGCAGTTTAAATTATAACGAAGCTAATAAAGCTCAATTTCTAATGGTGAGTAAAAAGTAAAAAATTATGTTTATTTTAGAAATATTTTATTGTCTTATTCTTTATTTTTATTCCATTCCAAGTGTATAAAACAGATTAAAATCTTTTAAGCATAAACACAACGACTATGTACTAGTAATATTAAGATACATCACATAATAAACAATGTCCTTATATCTTCTGTAGGTTGCTTCATATCTATTCAATAATATTAAATGTTTATAATGTATTTGATACTTGCTTAGTAAAATTAATCAATAATCGCTGCCTTGTTTAAATCATAATTAATTAAAATTTGAATACACTGTTACTACAGGTAATACATGATGCAATAAACTATTAATTGCTTTTACAATAGAAACACCTTACAGAAAGCATATATAAGACTGTACAATATGATGATAAAAAACCAAGAATGATTTTGAAATAGACATTCCAGAATAAAATACACATTCAATTTTCAGTTAATAACAAATCTTCACTTTTCTCTATTAATGTTCAATGATTATGGCTATTAATTACACTCAATAATTAAATAAATTAAAAAAAACACATAATAAAAACAGTTTGCATTATCCTAATATGATGGTTACAATTACAACTCTAGACTACACTCACGAGAACTATTTAACATATGAGCTAAATTCAATGTTTCATGTTACACTTAAATAATGTAAGCAAATAATGGTAGAACACATAAAAGAATGACTTCAAATAAATATAATAAATTAGGGTAAAAGAGTCTTTTAAGTTTTTAATATCAACAGAGGAATGTTATTTGTTCTTATTTTAATGCTGCATGTATATATTTGAAAAAGAAAAATATAAAGAAGCTGTACAAAAGCTTTTGTTGCTCTTCCACAACTCCTTAAAGTTCCAAGAATACCAATTTAAAAGAGCAGAATATAATTGTAGAATTAAGAATAAAAAAAATTAAAAAATTCAAGGTTTCCATAAACTCTTATTAACAAAACTCAGGTCTTATTAGATGATGCAAGATTCTACAATAAAGGAAAATAGTATGAACAAAACAATTTTTAGTTTTTTAAAAATGACGTCACAAGTCATGATGTATACCATGCTGTGGTGGTTATGATTATTGTTTATATTTACACTTGATAAGTTCAGACCGATACTAAAACCAAAATATAGAAAAATGACCGAAATAAAAATTTTAAATAGAATGGTGCACTATATAAGACCAATATTACCTATAAAGACCCAGAAATTTACCAAATTAAATCATAAACTTTCAACAACCAATGAAAAATAATCCCTGACCATTTGCTCTCTTTCTTTTACACAGCCTTTTTCGTTTTGGTTTTATGTTTTCACATCATATTTTAATTAAAATCCAGAATTATTATGTGTAATGCATTTCTTGTTCCTCAGCTACACAAACGAACAATTTAGCGCATATATTATTAAACGCATTAAATGCCTTATTTAACCATTCTGGCTTTGAACGCCATCCTATTGTAATTAAATAGACGGGAATACCGCACAAAACAAATCCTAACCCGACGCTAACCTCCCAAGGACTAACGTAACATGGGAACGTTACTAAAAATGCACAAATACACAAGAATATCACAGGCAATGCTAAAGGCACTTTGATTGGCCTATGGAGGTGAGGGAATTTGTAGCGCATCCACAGTAGACCAGTCACACTTATTGTGGTGAAGAGTGCTTCTACAAAGGAAACGTAGTTGATGAGAACATAGACATCTTCTATTATTACCAATGTCAATGTGATAATGCACTGAAATATAGAAATATAAATAGAGTTTATCAATAATTTTAGATTGACTTACCATGAATACTAATGAAGGCACTGGAGTCAGTCTTTTTACATCAATTAAAGCAATTGCTCTAGGTAAATGTCCTTGCCTTGCACCAACAAAGAACAGACGGGATGAAGCAAAGATTGCTCCATTAAGTGAGCCAAAAGTTGAACATGCCACAAAAAAGGGCATTATAAATGAGAATCCTCCCAACATTTTACTTCCAAAAGTTACTGCAACTGCTTGAGAAGCTAATATCTCATCACGAGCTAATACCACAAAATAAGCAATGTTTGTCACCACATAGATAGTTGTTACTAAAGGCATGGATATACATATTGCCCTTGGAAGATTCCTATAGAATAAAAATGAATTTTTGATTTTGCTTAAAATAAATGCCAAACACAATTCATATACCTGTAAGGATCCTTTAGTTCTTCAGTAACAAAATTCAAATAATTCCATCCAGAATATGAAAACAATCCAGAATAAAATGCTAACGCTATATATCCTGGTTCCGATTGAGTTCCAGCCATTGGTTCTTCAAAATGTTTTACATTTCCAGCACAAAGATGCCAAATACCGGCTATTACAATGATACATAAAGCAAAAATCTTAGTTGCTGTAAATATATCCTGAACCCTAGTTACCCATTTTACATTGTAACAGTTAATAACAGTTAAAAGGCATGTGGTGACTGCAGCTAAAAGTCGTACAGCTTCATAAGGGGGATCGCATGTAGGCCACATGGGTTGTAAGATATATTGTGCAAAGGTAATGGCTGTTATAGCATTTCCAGTTGGTACCAGGATAAAAAGTGCCACCCAAAGATATAGAAATGCTGGTAAAGGACCAAATGCCTCCATGATATACGCATAATCACCTCCAGATTTGGGTATCATTGTACCTGAAATAATAAAATCCATTATTATATATCTTAGTAGCTAATTGAAATGTGAGCATAGATTAAATTATATACAATAATAAAGTTACATTATTGGGATAATGTTTATGTAAAATTAAAAAATCAAGGAAAATTTAAGTTTATTTAAAGCAAGACGGCATTATTTGAAAGAGAAATAAATAAATGTAAACAATGTAGGTACAACATCAGAGACGCCGAATTTTGGAAGACTTGTGGGAGGGACCGATAATGAAGTGTGGGTGGATATGAGTCAGCACTCGTGTTGTAACATTATAAGATAATTAGAAACTAGAACAATGAGAAAAGAGTTCTGTATATGGTTTGATGGTATATATTTTTATCTTTTGAAAGCTATGTACTTATTGGAATCCATGCTTGTATTACAATAGCATTTTAGAATTCTGATATTTCCATTATAATATAAAATGTATAAAGAGTAATAATAATTCCATATTCATTATAGTGAAATATGGTTATGATAATGTTTAATCCTTTAATTTTGCAATGAAATATAGAAAAATTGAATGAATCATATAAAAATTAGATTATGCACAAATATCATTAGAACTTGAAAGATGATATAAAATCTGTAATCTTTCACAACAAATGGAAAATCTTGCATTATAACATTGTTTTGTAGAATTCTGTTTTCATGTCTTGAAAATAAACTGTAGTTCTTTGAGATCATTTTATTGTTTCATTTCAACAATTTTGATTTGATGCACATAGAATAAAAAGTCCATTACTTATTAGATCTAAATTTCCGTATATGTCAGAATTACTGGGATAAGTAAAACCAGCAGCATTTCTTTTAATTATATGTATATATAAAAATTGCTTTTTCATTTATAGTGTTGTTTTCATGTTGTATTTAAGTCAGAATAAAATATGTCAATGATGCATGTTTCATTGCTACAAAAGATATAAAATTCCGTTTCAAATGGGTCATTATTGGAACACCATCTTTCTTGTTTATTTAGAGAAAACCTGCTTGAGTAAGTAAAAATATAAATTTTGCTCTGGTAATGTGTGTTTTTTGAATCAACAAATCAAAATAAATCATTGTTGTGCAGACCATAGTAGAAAAAGATATTTGTCCATTTTATCTCTCTATTCATCCTTACAAACTACAGACAACAATTTATTCCGTGTAATCAAGTAGTAACTCTGTTTTTAGTGAACAAATATAATAGTTTCTGTTAATATTAAATAAAGATATAAAATTTACTTGTTTTAAATCTGCATCAGACTGCTGTTTTGAAATTTAAACAAAACAATCAGGATACATACAGAATACTGAGTAAACCGACAGAAAACTAAGAGATTAAATTCTAAAGTAGATATTCAAAGTATAAATTCAGCTTATTAACATAAATTAAGAAAACCTAAACATTTCAAGTTTTATAAATATCAAAATTAATAAAATATAAACCCTGAATTTCATTTCTTTTATTCCTTTAATATGCAACACATACATAATAAAGAAGTTTTGATTACTTTAAATATTAATATGACAATCAGTACTTGTTGCATTGGTGCATAGGCTGCATACTATGCAGGTCAATAACATCCAATAGTATTGAATTTTCAAGTACAGACTTTATTTTAGAATAGGTACTTATATAACGATGACTACTAAAAGAACAGAAATTTTCCTTAACATGCAGAATACTCGTTGACTGATCTAGATTTAAACAACTGTCAGTAGTAGACCACTGTAAATATTTATTTATAAGGGAAAAAAGAATCAAATTTTTCTCCAAGCTCTGAATCTTGAAGTTCGAGTGTAAAGTCTAGGAGCTATTTGACGCCTGAATACAGGCAACCCTTCTTACAGATGGATTCGAACACAATTTCTTCTTTTAAATACGTTAATTATCTTTTCCTATTTCTTTCCACAATTTCTTTTTCTACAACTTTTGCATGCTTTCACTACTTCCATTGTCTTGATAATAAAAATATTTCTTGAAAATGTATTTTGCTGTTTTTATCTTGGTTAGTACCAAAAGCAATGCGAAATGTTCCTGATTTGTGTCTTTCCGCTTTAGATTATTACTTATAGGTTCAATTCACTTGCGTCCTATTTTTGATAAAGACTGAATTTTTTGTGGAATATTTGTGAGATTTTAAAAACAAATATTTAAAAAAGTATCAATGTGACAAAGTTCAAAGTTTGATAAAATACACCCACAAAGACCTTATTTTATTATTAGATTATTAAATGCTAATTAAATAAATGAGGTAATTAAAGCAAATGAATCTATAAGTATTACTAAAGCAATTTATGTAATTATTCTCTTATTGAATGTCTTCTTACAGCTAAATTTTATACTGCATAAATATGAAATACCTACACTAAATTGAGTTAACTACTATGTAAAGTGGCAATTTGGGAATTTTGGGAATGTTTACCAAAATAACTGGAAGGTTATTTTTTGTTCATCTTAATATGTCACTTTTTACACTTATAATAGAAAAACATTTGGAAATTACTTGCTATTGTTGAATGTTTATTAACGATTCTCAAGGTCAATTTTAAAATCCAAAACCATAATCTTGTTCAAGTTATTTTTTTGTTCATCCTGTTAGTATATTATTAATAGATAAAAATTTTCTATTCACTTTTCAGTTACCTCAATTATATCTAATAATCTAATAATAAAATTGTCTTTCGACTTTTACACACTTATTAGGTAACAACCCAGAGAAATAAAATAAGAATTAATTACTTGGAATAGACAAATTCTGCACTCAAAAGTCTTTGACAATTTAAAATGAATGTTTCTCATTTAAACTGTAATCATCTTCCAATGATTAAGTTATTTCATAAGCCTTCATTTTCAAAAAAGGTTCTAATTGTTATCTCAAAAATGTTTAGAGTAAACTGAGAACAGTTCACAAACCTGCTTGGTTTGTTGTAACAATACTTGCAGGATGTTATTGAGATGTAAAATATTTTGTAAATATTTATATTCAGGCAAGATAAGGTTTTCTTTGTTATTTGAATGGCTGTGGTGGGTATGCCATATGAAAATACAGAAAAAATTAAAAGTGTGTTTTCATATAATAGTTGAACATGTCTGAACTTTAGAAAACAAATCATTAAACATAAAAAATCAAAACTAACTCAACAATCAAATAATTTAGAATTTCAAGATTTTATATGCTGGAACATTTTACTATACCTTTTTTTTTGAAAATGTTGAGGACAAACTACTTATTACCTGTCATGTAATAGACAGCATACAGCTAAAAAATGCTGAGAATTTGAGAGTGATACTGACAGTAAGTAAATGTTCAAAGCTATGGAAACATGTGAAGATGTACAATACCCCAATAAAGAGAATGAACACCGATAAGTGCCATAAGTAGGCAACAAATTCTACAACATCACCATTACTTTCAAGCAGTGCAGTGCTCTCTTTGGAGAGCCTGCCTCAACTAGTTCTGTTTCATTGAATCTTTACCTGAAGGGCCTCCAGAGTTATTGATATTTTCAATTTTTAAATACAATTTAGACCTAAAAATTGAACATTAAGTATTAACTTGAAGCTCGAATAAGATGCGTGCAGAAAATAAAATTCACAGGAGAATAAGTATTCTATTTTTCCTTCTGCCAGCAATTGGTGATGTTAAATGTAATAACATCTTAATCTTAGTAATTTTATTTATTTAAATAAATTACAATGTAAACTTGTGATTGGCATTCAATTATAGTATGCTTTTGAATTTTTAAACTGACGACCTTATTTATACCACTTCTGAGTATAATGAGGCGTTTATGGTGAGATCACTGTATGAGAAATCACTAAGCTTAAATATTGGATATCAATGACAAAAATCTCACAATTCCATTATATGGAACTTCCCCATTTGCAGGCAATGTGAAGATTCTATAAATGAGAATTTCTAAGAAGCCAAATATTTTCTGAAGATTGAGACAATCTTTAGTACTTTTTAACTTGTTTTGAAGAAGGTAATCTCAATAAAACTTTTAATAAATTTCGAAACATCTTGACTATTTAAAATATCTACTGAAAAATCAACAGAATATTGTAGCATACGTTTTTAATTTTTAAAACAGTAAGTCTCAAATGCAACATTCACATTCAGTTTGCGTCTCTACCAACTGCATATTGGAAATCAAATCACCGATGATTTCTGATGAAATCAATATGATAATGAGGAAATACTTTTAAGAGTTCTAATGGGAAAAACAAATTAAAACTTTAGAAAACGTCGTCTCTTTAGAAAAAGAAAAGGATGAGAAATTCACTTTAATAACAAGAAATTCTTTAAAAAATAGAATTCTGAGACGTTAAACTAAATTATTTTACAGAATAACACTTTGGTCTGCGACCTCTGTAAATCTTTCTGTATCTCTGTAAATATGATTAAGACTGTATTTCACTTGTTTCAACTTGGCGGGAACTCACCAGATTACGAACCGTTGACGTTAGAAAAAGGAAGTTCGATTTGCTCAAGATTTGGCTATCCATAGTGTTTTTGCCATATGAACGGAAGAGGCCGACTATTATATTTTCAAATTAAAATGAGTTCAAGTAAGTTTGACAAGCCAAGCTAAGATGATAGGCTACTAGAGATTATGGACGTCTGCAGAAATCTTGTTAAGGGTGGACAAAATTGAAAATAAGTATTGAGTAATAAAACTATAAATAACTAGGGCCAGCTGAACTATTTGAGCACCTCGCCCCCAATCAGACATGGGCATATCCCTCAGACTCCCAATAAGACATGCTGGGGGGATCTCCATGGGACTTCCAATCAGGCATGAGGAGGTCGGGGAATTTATATTCACTACTGTGCGGACTACGGAGCTCCCAAGAATCATGACGTCCAAGGCCCATGCCTCAGGTATCTTGCCGGGAAGATGGCAGATGAAATTTCTGAAAATTTTGTTATGTTCCCAAAAAGATCAAAAAACGAAGACGCCATGTAGTGTTTAGTTTTTGATGTAAAATCCGAATCTGGAATTAAAATTTCGAAATTTAAAAAAATGCAGACAGATAGACGCACAGACTTCGTAAATTCAGTAACGACTGCAAAAGAGTTCGTTGAAAATATCTTGTTTAATTTTCTAATAAAATTTGTTTTATTGGAATTTTTTAATTTTATTTTGATTTGGCTTAGTCTTAAATAACTGACTAAAATGATCAGCAGGGAGAATAGAATATTTTAAAGTTTATAGCACAATTACCACCATATGCAATTTGCATTTTGGGGATAAAATGGAAAAAGCTGCCAGATCTGGCTACGAATATGACTTGCAAAGTTCTTGCCTTCAAGAATGAAGGTATATTTTAAGTGCACCGATAATATGCAATAAATACGAAAATGCTGACAATAAACGTACACATTTTTGACAAATTCCAATAAATCACTTTGACAACATTTTAAAAAGTAAAAAATTAACCTGCCGGCCGGTAACAATTCTGCTATTTCAGATTAAGTATAGACGACTACAAATCTCAAGGGATCCCCCCTCCGAGATCAATAAATTTGTGGCATCGCTAATTCGAAAATCGTAGTTATGATTCCCATATAATCTGACCTACCAAACCTTACGGTGCTGGTATCAACTATATCTATATCTATAGACCCGAAATCAAAAGTTGCAGAACCTAAAACTCGTTAAGATTTCAAAAGATTCTTCTAGTAAGCATTAGGAGTAGTATTGTAAAGTTTCTGAAACTAATTTTTGTTTAATGAAAAATTTCATAACTAGTGACACTTTTGCATAGGGTTGTCACCTTTCTATAGTTAGTGACCCCGAGATTAATGACCGGGGAGGGGGAGGGATGCAGATAAACAAATTTCTTAATCTTAATCATACCATCTTTGCTTTTCCATAACATGCATCTTGAAACGACGAGAGGTAATTAAGTTTATGTTTCTTTGATGGACCAGGGACATTATCCAAAGAACCCATTGTCAGAAAAAATATATTGTTTATTAGATAAGAAATACATATACTAATTATTGTTCGGAACTGTCAGTTATATATATAAATATTAGTTATAAACAAATTATTAGACCAATAATTGCTCATCTTGACCGGGATTCTTTGTAAACAAATACGCAGCTTGTATGTTTGCAAAGTTTGAAAACTGTTACCTGAAAAATGTTAACGGTTCATTATCATTCTGTCTATAAAATGAACTTATTAAAATTATTCAGATGCGTAAACTTAAAAGTTATATATAAACTCCTCAACAAAATTAGGGAAACGCTTGAAATGAATGCTTTTCAAACCCAAATATCTTCGCCAGTTTTCATCGAAACAACTTGATCCAAAATGATTTCATAAATGTTAAAGTCTCCACTTTTGAATGCTGTCATTCAAAGTGGCGAAAATTTTTACGTAGAGGGTGCAAATGTCGCTAGACCGCAAAGGTGCAAACATGTCGAAAATAGCTTCAACTTTAAAACGCAACAGCAATCGAATTAGTTTTTTCTCGGTCTTGCAAACATCACAGTTGCAAAGTTTGAACATTCTTCTTTGATTTAAGTCAAAAGGTTTAAAATTGCATAATTTGTAACGAAGACACATGCATTTGAAAAAAAGTGCACTTTTGACAATGTGACATAAAATTCAGACATTTTGAAAACAAGTCAGTATCATTAGTGTGTTGATGTGTTAGCCGATAGATTTTGTTCGATTTACAACCGAAACACTACGTTGACCACGCTGAGCGACATACCGTTGACTCAAACTTTCTTGCAAATGAACAATTATTTGCGCACTAATTTCCCCCGGCACTTGCCTCGGAATATTGAAAATGTCAACTGAATAAATTCGTTCACAAAATTTCCGACTAACACACTAACAAACTAATGACGCTGACTTGTTTTGAGAATGTAGGAATTTAACGTTAAAATTGTCAAAAATGCACTTTTTTTTTCAAATTTTAAGTTGGTAGCACCTCTTTCTAGGTAACACAGAGGTTGTATCCTTCTTTAATAATAATTTTCGGACTTCTTCTAATAGTGTTAATTGGGGGCTAGTACTATTTATGATCTCCTCCTGTATGGACAACTGTTGCTGTGCGTAGTTTTATACAGTGTGTCCAGTTTAAAATGACCTACATGGGGATATTGGAAACGGTAATAGAAATAAGGTTGTTTAAATAGGGAAAAAGTTTCGTATTTATATGCCAATAAATAATCCATGGTTTTATTGGCAATTATCTGCCCCGTTTCAAAGATACAGGGTGAAAACCAAAAAAGTTTATTTTCTAAAATCCTGATTTATTTATTTGTTATTACAGATAAATGAACAATATTTTCAGAAACGAAATAGCGGCTAATGAGGTTTTCAAAAACGACTTCAAAAAAATGCTAGGCCTTCTAGATTTCACGTACTCGTATCCAACTTTTGTTTTTCTTATAGGCACAATATTGGATTTTTACATTTTTGAAATCCTCATAAAAAGAGCTTTTCAACCATGTACAATATGACTACGTTTAGAGAAGAAAAATTACAAGAAAATACAAAATTAAGATTTAACTATAGTAGGCCTTGAAGTTTCCAAATAATAATTTGCAAACAAATGAGTGAAGATTCTAATTAATTTAATTCTAATTAATATTAATGTAAATGTTCAAATAAACCTCCATTCTGCCGTATGCACCTTCACCAATTTAAAACTGCCTCACAAGACTGTCTTAGCATCAACGGTGTAATTCTGTTTACTGCTTCAATGACCGCTTATTGTAAGGCATCCACTGTTTCGTATTGTGAATAAACTTGAGTTTTTAGATAACCCCATACAAAAAAATCAGGAGGCGTAATATCTGGCGACCTTGCAGGCTTTGTTATTGGTCCCCTATTTCCAATCCAATGGTCAGGATATTCATTATTTAAAAAATTCGTAATTATTTGAGCATTGTGTGCAGGTGCCCCATCTTGCTAAAAAAACATGTTTTGAAGGGTTGCAAGGAGAAGCTCCATGAGACGATCTGCTACATTTGTTTGTAAAAGGTCAAGGTATCTTTCAGAATTAAGGTTTTCATTGAAGAAACACGGTCCAACGATGTGACTACCAATTATACCTATCCAGACATTAAATCCCCATCTAATCTGCTGTCTCACTCCGCGAACCAATTGTGGATTTGTATCTGACCAAAAAACGGTATTTTTCCGATTAAATAAACCGCAATTAGTAAATCGACTTTCATCTTACCATAAAACTTTCATAGAAAAGTTTGGGATCAGATTTTGACTTTTTATGTACCACTGACAAAATTCTGGGTATCTATTCCGATACATTTCTGCAGCCGTTTTCTTGTCCCTCCGACAGTGAATAAAACATATCAACATATCATATTTTCCACGATTCGAAAAACGATCCATTTAACACGACATTTGTCCACACAAGAATTGTACATAGACACAACGAAACTGACAATAACAATTATTTGATTGGTACAAACTGCAATTGTTTTATAAGAATATCAAAAAAATGAAGCCCACATTAATTAGAATTTTCACTCATTTGTTTGCAAATTATTATTTAGAAACCTCAAGGCCTACTACGGTTAAATCTTAATTTTGTATTTTCTTGTACTTTTTCTTCTTTAAACATAGTCATATTGTACATGGTCGAGAGGCTCTTTCTATGACGATTTCAAAAATGTAAAAATCCAATATGGTGCCTATAAGAAAAACAAAAGTTGGATACGAGTACGTGAAATCTAGAAGGCCTAGCATTTTTTTGAAGTCGTTTTTGAAATCCTCATTAGCCGCTATTTCGTTTCTGAAAATATTGTTCATTTATCTGTAATAACAAATAAATAAATCAGGATTTTAGAAAATAACTTTTTTTAGTTTTCACCCTGTATCTTTGAAACGGGGCAGATAATTGTCAATGTAACCATGGATTGGCATATAAATATGAAACTTTGTCCCCATTTAACCAACCTTGTATCTATTACATTTTCCAATATCTCCATGTAGGTCATTTTAAACTGGACACATTGTATTTATATCATCTACCTCCCTTTGAAGTGTTTGTATCCTCTCCGCTTGTTGGTTAGTTTGTGCGGATAAGTCCTTATTTTCAGTTTCCAACTTTGTAATTTTCCTATCTGCCTTTTTCAATAAATTAATTATTTTTACATTTGTATTAAAATTTTTTTGATAGATCATGCGGCTAATACTTTTCTGAATTACATCTTCATGGTCTTCTAAAATCAATTTTGCAGCACGTTACCAGAGGTTACCAAAACAACTTGATTTTAATAGCATTTTTCAATTTTTTGACTTTAGCCCACAGAACCATACATCATTATTTTATGCCATACATTCACTGGACGTCAAGGTGAAAAGATGTGTCGTGTTTGCTTTCTTTACGATGCCGTGCGGCGTGTGTAGTATAGTTTCACGGCATACCTTTCTCGGTATATCCTATTGAGCTAATTCTAGGAACATATGTGTTTGGAGGTTACATTACGTTTGTGGCATAAAATAAAGTTCAGTTTCGTTCGATTACACATACATATAATTAACATGAAAAAACACATTCGTTTCCCAAACAAATTGGAAAAAATTTTTTAACCATACCCGGAGATTTTCAACATTGGCCCGGAGATATAGTTTGAAACCCGGAGAGGTTCCAACCCTACTTTTGCAGTATTGAAAACGTATGTTTAGTTAGATCATGTTAGACGTAATAGCGTAGTTGGAACTTATGATTGGAACCATTAAATTGCAAGAATGGCTCACAGTAAAACCTTGACAAAAAATCCAACAAAATCATTTGAACTTTCGTCTTCAGTGACATAACCTCAAGAAGACACCGATCGGTGTTTTCAAACTTCATGTGGAATTGTAAAATGGTAAATTTGCCAACGTTGTCTAGTCTAACCATTATAGGTTGTAGGAACATAAGAATTTACAGTGGTAGAGTGTTGTTTGGATAGGAGCTGAAAGGTGACACCCCCTTCCATTAAATTAAAAGGCCCCAAAAGGAAATCTGGTGGGGAAGTCAAGGGGAGATTTATGTTTCTCACTGAGAATTTCAAAACAAAAGCTTCAAGAAAGTTTCAAGGCCTATTGAACTGTTTCAAAAAAATTAAACTTAATTGAAAAGCCTCACAACACTAGTTAGGAGCATGAAATAGTCTATTTTCTAACAGATATCAAAGCTAATAAAAAATGAAAGAAATCTAAAATAGTTTAGAACATGAAATTACTCCATCTTATTATAAATATTGGCAAAAAGATCCTGATGACTTTCTGGCTTGCAACTCTGTAATTCAGTTGTAAGGCCAGTTGGCATCAGCATCATCTAAGGTTCATCATGCTAAATAATAATTCAAACTAGCAGTGCCACTAACAAGCACACGTTGTCCAAAAATAAGATTAATTCTCCCAAAAAAATTATGAATCTCACAACTGAAGTTCCAATATGTTATCTATAGAACAGACATTTGCTAATTGATAACTAGCCAGCTTTGAAAAGAGACGATTGAAAATATATAATACAATTAAGAAAATAAACACAAATCAAGGGTTGAATTATCAAGAAATATTGATATTCTATTATGTGTTTAATTTTCTTTTCTTCTTCAGATATTATAGAGTTAAATCAAACATTAACATAATTCAATTCGAAAATCATCCAAAAATCGTGATCTTATATTGATTAATCATAGTAAACAGAATTTAAAATGTAAATTCTATTTAGAATGATTTAATTTTTAAATTTGTGTTTTAGATTTTTGCACTATTTTTATCCTAATTTACACGTTACAAAAATAAATTATTTATTTTTCCCAACAGCAACAATATCTCAACTTCCTCATATTTGTTTTATATAAAACGTTTCGAGTTTCTATTATAATAATGAACATCGGTGTTATCGTTTCTGCTTATATCTAATTGTAACTTTTGATCTGTTTAATCAATAATGTAACACATATCGCAATCGAGGCGTGAAATTTTGTAAAATACATTAATTTCCTGTTATTATTAAAGTAAATAGAAAAATTACTAAATTTGAACATTTTATGCTGATGACCACGAAAATATGTTGACATAAACGAGATAAATCGGCCAAAGCTTGTTTCGGTCTTTATAAAGTTCATTTTGAAAATGTGTAATCTTATCTCTTATCGCTATTAGAATTATTGCAACTTTAATTATTATAGTTGTTAAAATTGCATAATAAAATTTACTCACGTTAGAAATATCAGACAATAAAAGCAAAATTTTGCTCGAAACATATAAAATACATATAAAATAAAAAACATTATATTATAATTGCTCTTTATGTTTGCGATTTCATCACTTTTATTAGAAATTTATGTCTATAAAATCCTTACACATTGCATTGCATTGCACATACGAAAACGATTTGTATGCAAAATTATATAAA
This sequence comes from Ignelater luminosus, assembly GCA_011009095.1. Lineage (NCBI taxonomy): Eukaryota > Metazoa > Arthropoda > Insecta > Coleoptera > Elateridae > Ignelater > Ignelater luminosus. The sequence goes on along the minus strand of VTPC01008868.1, from coordinate 13,863 downwards.
CATTAAATAATGAACTGCAGTCTTTTAACGTTTCTCGCTTCACATTATCATAACCGCATTGTTTCCTTATCAGTTAGTTACATTTGAATGAATGAATGAATAAACTTAATGAGGATAATAAGTAAACGTAGTAAATAAAGTAGTCGACGACGCAATAATATAGGTATTGCATATTTGCTTGCTATCAGGGAAGTTTGCAATTAAATAAACATGTAATTTGTTTATAACAATTAATAAAACAACTGTAGTGGAAAATATATTAATAAGATTCTCGTATAAAAGAAACTTATAAAAAATGCATTTACATGCTACCATCTGCCAGACTATATCCTTGACTGGTGGAAAGTATGACGCAACAAACACGCGGTCTTTCTACTTACCCAGTTCTGCATAACATAGCGCTCCTATCATAGATAATAACCCCGATAATACCCATACAATTAGGGCTTGTCCTATGGATCCTGAGTATCTTAAAACACCTTTTGGCGAAACAAAAATTCCCGCTCCAATAATTATACCGACTATAATTGCAACCCCATCGATCATGGACAGTTCCTTTTTCATTTTTACACCGGGAGAAGAATTTGACACCGAAGCATTATCATCACTGTTTTTCTTTGCCATTATTACTAAATTACTATTATAAAATAAATTAAATTAAAACAAGTATTAATTGTAACGGGGAAGATATTAAATAATTCGATTTCTATTTCAACCACTACTGACAACAAACCATGCCGAACGCGCGCACCACGTGTTACAGATACATCAGCAACAGAATGTTGAGAATTTTAGCATTCGCGCCACACAATATTTCCGATTGTAAACTTACGAGAGCACCACGACAAGTACCGGTTTTCTCCCCACTTGTGTATCTCGTATCTCCTCTACGTATACACATAAGGCGCTTTTTGTCGAGTGGTCTTAAAGCGTTATTAAACTACAATGGTTACACGTTTTAAATTCGCGATGTGTCCCTCTACATCCTGTTTAGAATTACTCTAATAATTCAATAACAAGGTGACGGGAATAACAGGATGGTATTTTATGTCCCTCGTTTTTAAAACTTTAAATATTTAAAGTATTCAGAGAATAGGTTCGAACCTTTGGGCATAGCACAACACAATTAAATTGATTTTTATAATTAGGGGAAAAGTAAAAAGTCATTCTTTTTAAGATGTCTTCACAGCCAGGAAAACACTTTTTAATTAAATCTCAAAAGGGCAATGGCCATTGTCTTCCTGGAAAGAAATTCTCATTTCTTAAGTGGTTTAAAAATATATTATTGAATTAAATAGAGTGTAGATAATAGTAAACATCTTTGCACATACTTATAATAAGAGCCATGATGTTCTATAAGTATGTACCTATAGCACAAGTGTATTTTCACGAAGGATTTATTTTTATTTTACATAGTACCGTGTTTAGTTAATTTGATTTCAAACTTTAGTAAATTCTGAAATAATAAAAGTAGGGAAAACTGCAAAAACTACAAGTGATAATATAAATAACAGAATAAAATAGCAACTAGTCAAACAAGATTATTATGTACTTGTCGATCAAAATACAAATTAAAAGAACACTGCTACTGAGTATTATAAATTGGATTCTTTCTACACTTTACAATAATTTAAATGACTTTAATAAGTGTAAAGTGTAAAAAACAAATAAATAGTTGATGCTTATAGGTAAAACAGCATTGAGATTATAAAGCTTCAGTGCCGTTTATCAGTTCTAAAAACGTAAATCATTTTATTTTGTATTTTTTATTAATGCCTGTGATTAAATATTTTAAAGAGCAAAGTGTAATATACTAAATTATTAGCAATTTATCTTTAAGTTACAATAATAACTTCAAATTTCAAAGGATTTCTCTGAAATCAAAATAATCATCTTTTCTAAAATTCTAACCAAAACGTGGTGATGAGCTTTTCTTGGCAGATAATATCGAAGGATTTATAACATAGGGACATATCAACAAATTGTCAACTTTACAAGAACTAAATTAACTTTTTTGAAGTTTGGTATACCATGTCTGGTGTTACAACCTACTTTAGGACCAGTTGAGTATAAGACCCATGTTGTGCAACAATTCTCTTGCTTTTTTTTGACCGTTTTATCGCCCACAGCAATTACAGCCGGTTATATCCCTAACACTCTGTATATCATTGCAGTATGATAAACCAATTTTAAGGAAAGCTCTCTGTGTCAAACAGTGGCGGATTCAGGATTTTGGTTTGGGAGGGGCTTGATCCAGCTGAGAGTAGGCTTTATCAAGGTAAACACCAAAATACTAAAGAAGCACACAAAATTTTATTTTGCTCATTTAACGCATAGCGAGTCTCCTCGGATAACTTTTTGTAAATTCTTCAATGACTTCGACAGGTTGTAGGCTGCCAGATATATCTCGGTGAATATACGAGGGTCGCTTGAAAAGTCCGTGCAAAAATAAAAACTACTTAATTGTTTGGGGTAAACCTTTTTTATTTTTCAACATAGTCTCCTTTTAGGCTTATACACTTCGTCCAACGCTGCTCTAGTTTGTTGATCCCTTCTGAATAATAGGATTTGTCCAAGTCTGAAAAATAGCCATTCGTTTCTGCAATCACCTCCTCGTTTGAATAAAATCTTTTTTCCCGCCAGATATTTCTTCAAATTGGGGAACAAATAGTAGTCCGAGGGAGCCAAGTCTGGAGAATAGGGGGGATGTGAAACGA